>JBBBDQ010000377.1:2110000-2137500 GCA_037127315.1 Ascarosepion bandense | reverse complement strand
ATGAGCGTTGCGTACATCTCAGAGTAGCTACTGTTTTTCAAAGTCTACCATTCTTCCAGAGTGCTCAATTATGGTGTGAGAGTGTAAATAGTCATTCGCAGAGAGATCTGTTTCGCTGTATCACAGCTCATCAGTACGGTCAGACTCCGATTGCTTTTAATATATATATATATATATATATATATATATATATATATATATATATATATATATTTCTCTCTTCATCAGCAACGGTGGAAAACAAAAAAAATTATTAATTCAAATGTGTTACCAGATTTCTATACCGGAACATTCCTGAAAACCTCTCCATCCACAGGAAGTTCAAATATGGTTAGTTTAACACCTTTTTTGAAGTGGGGAATCAGACAGAGATTCCTGGCTCGATATTAGAAGACATTAAGCTTTTACATCGTTTTATTTTCTATATTTGGCTCTGTACATAGAACATACTATTTACATCAAGCTCTCCACCTTGATTAATTTTAATATTAATAAAATTAATATTAATATGAGCGGGTTTTTGGGATTTACCTATTTGCTTATCCTCGAGGATTTTATGTACGTATATATATATATATATATATATATATATATATATATACTAGCAGTATAGCACGGCGTTGCTCGGCTCTAATGAAAGCTTTAAAACTAATCCATGGTTCTGGAGCTCAGACTCTTTGGATGTTGGCATGAAAGACTAAAAAGCAATAATTGTTTCCAGTTAAAGCGAAACTGTAGACTGAAAGAAAAATGAATAGATGTAAGTCAAATTTTGATTTCCTGCTATCGATATCAAATAAGTTTTTTCCGTCGTAAAATGAATTTTGAAGGCTTAATAAGTCCTCTGAATAAATGGTATCGTGGCTGAGACTAAGAACTACAATTATACCCACTTTGAGCGAAACCCGAAGTAAAAAGTAAAATAAAATAAAAGGGCTGAAAAAATACAGACATACAAGCAGATAAACAGACACACACACAACATCTTGCCTTATATATATATATATATATATATATATATATATATATATATATATTTAATCTTATCACCCCGAGCAAGGTGGAAACGCCACTGAAGCGCAGGGGGCTACGTAGGAAAGAAAAGATTGGAAAAGAGAAAGCCGGAAACCACATCCTAAACAAGGAACAAGGGATGAGCCTCTTCACCTGTTCAATAGACGTGGGTGGAGTGTGAACCGGGCTATATATATTATCGATTTTCTGCACTATTTTAAGAACTGCAACCTTGAAACTTCTGAATATTGTTTCTGATGTCTTTTTCTAAGAGTGTTCAAATTTGATTAAAATTGGACCACTCCTTCTATAACCCGATTTTTTCTATTATCGATTTTCGTTATTTATCGGAGGTACCTCGACATAAAACCTAGCTAAGAACACTCGCAGACGCTTATAGTACAACTGTGTAAATGGTCAAGAAAATCGGTTCAGCCATTTTGGAGTCTATAGGTAACACACACACACACACACACACACACACACACACACACACACAGACAAAGTTCCATTTATAAATAAGTTTAGATTCCTTCCTGTCAAGCTCAGGAGGGATAACCTCTGAGGAAACACCTAATAATCTTCTCAAATATTTTGCCGTCTCTTTTGACGGCAGGTGTATACATGTATGGCCTAAGGTGCGTATATTATTGAGTATGATCTATCTTCTGTATTTGGTTTCCGATGCATTTTATTTTAGTTAGGTATCCACTGTTCATAAGAGTTTGATAACAGACGATTATTTCCGAAATAATCCGTGGAATGATTACATTAGTTCAGCTCTGTTAATTCTTTTTTTTTATTATGGCGACTTTGCATCTGTGAGAACAATCACTAATTGAATCGAAGGAGGCAAATACTCTAATCGAGTGCATAAGTAGATAATGTAAACGCGCTATTTGTGGTGTGGAGAAAGAGGAGTTAATTACATAAGTAAAATGGGGGAAGGAATTGTGTTCGAAAGTTTATTTCAGTCGTTTTTTAATTTTATCTATATTTTTGGTAAATAAAAAAAATCTCCTTTGCATTTCACGTTTAAAGTGGGTATGGCTTGAATTTTATCATCTTTTTTTTTTTTTTAATCATTTTACCCCGAGCAAGGCGGAAACGCCACTGATGTGCAGGGGGCTACATAAATGTAAAAAGATTAATTAGAAAAGAGTGAGGAGTACAAACTAGTTAGAAAGGAACAATAGAAAGCTGAGAAAGCAGGTGCGATGATATATACTTAGGTAGAGAGAAAGGGAAGGTTATACAGGGGTGGGGAGAGAGCTAGAGTCCAGTGGTTAGTAGATGAGTATTGACTTTGCATTTATTTTTAAATTAGACTCATGTCCTAATGATACATTGTTGAACAAAGAGCTGACCCCATTGTAATAACGTCAGTCTGTCAGTAGATCTTTTCAAGGTAATCGTACAGAGCAACTTTTGCAGTACAGGTTAAAATAAATTTGCGATGTACGTGATCAAGATTCTTCATCTCTTCCTGTCTTCCGTTGTTAGTTTTACCACTTGATCTTTGTCCTTGTTCTGCTATCCATCCATACAAACTCATTAGGGAGGTGATCATGACCCTCCACAACATCTTCTTTTTGCTTTCTCTAAGTAATTTTTGACATATTACCATACTTCTTGATCCTTGTTCTGCCACCCATTCACACAAACCCATTAGGTAGGTGATCATAGCCCGCCACAACTTCCTGTCTTTTGTTTCTGTAACTTTTAACTCTTTACCATTCCTCTCTTCCTTATTCTGCCATCTGTTCAAAGAAGCACTTTAAGTAGGTGATCATGGCCCTCCATAACTTCTTGTCTTTTATTTCTCCATTTAATTTTTGACAGATTACCACCCTTCTTATCCTTGTTCTGCCATCCATTCACACATGCTCATTAGGTAGGTGAATATAGCCCTCCACAACTTCGTGTCTTTTGTTTCTCTAACTTTTAACTCTTTACCATTTCTCTTTTTCCTTATACTGCTCTCCATCTTTGTTCTTGTTCTGTCACCAATTCACACAAACTTATTAGGTAAGTGGTATTGGCTCTCCGCAACTTCCTTTCTTTTGTCTTGTCCTGCAGTCCATTCACAAAAACATGCTGAGCAGATTGCTTGTTGTTTCACCTGTTGTTCTTGCTTTCAGCATGTCCCTGGGAGTATTAAATTCCCTAGGCCATCTTTACACATTATTTCTTCCAGATATCTCTGTTGTCCCTTTCTAATTACAACTATACTTTTTTTTGTTTTTGTTTCATGTTTTCTTTTAGAAATCTGGTCATAAGTCCATTTCCAATAATAATAATAGTAATAACAACAAGAGCAGTCAAAGACCGCAAACCTCCTCCAAAGCAATACTGACATCATATTAGCAGTTAGGAAGAGATGATTATTAAAGTGAGAATGACTGCAATGAACTTGACCGCTTTTTTTTTTTTTTTTTTTGCTTTTGGATAATAAATATTAAATTTATAGAATAAATAATTGTTTAAAAAATTTAACTACGTAAAGCAATCTAGGGGAGGTAATTCAGTATTTAGCATGTAAAACGTATGACAAATATGAGTAAAAAAAAAAAAAAAAACGAAAAAATAACCCAGAAACTTTATCCTGTACCTGATCGAACCTAAAATCTACTTGGCTTGTGCCAGTCATGAAGTCAATCATCCCTGAGAGTTTCATCCGAATCAATCCAGTGCGTTTTCAGATATCTTGACCACAGACAAATAGACAGACAGACAAACAGATAAACTCGACCGAATACACTACCTCCGACGTAAGGTAACGGTAATAACAATAATAATAATATTGAGAAAGTCATAAATCCAGTTCTTTACCAACCTTAATTCAGAAATTATTTCTTGCTACTGAGACCATGTAATCCAGTAAAGTCTGCCACGTGTTATGTTAAAGAAAGATAGGCTCCACCAAGTGACACCTATTGGCCAGAGAGATATCATTAAGATGAGTTACTCAGTAAGACAACACGACGGTATAATATGGTTATACCATGAACCAGAACTAAGCGAGAACCGAAAGTCAATCTCTTTTGATCTACTCGAATACCTGAGATCATTTTCTGAATAAACGAATATATTTCTCAATGGTGATCGATAATTTGTCTCGTTCCCGTTTTGTCCTGAAAGATGTCGACTAGAAATCAATAGGTTTTTATGATTCTTTTGTTTCGTGAACTGAAGTATTTAAGACTTCTGACAGAGTGTTTTTCTTTTTTTTTTTTCATTTTTTTTCATGGTGACGGTACGATTTTTTCAAGTGCCAACTTCCTTTTGTATGCCTGTCTTTAAATTTAAGACAGAGAAAAAAATTATCTGGAAAGGATGTCGTTGAATCATTATTCTGACATAAGGACGTAATTTCCCCTCCTTGAATATCAACATCTTTGCACACGTTACTTAGCCACTTAAAACATTATTTATTTTTCACTTTAGACAAAATCAATGATTAATTAAAGGAACAAGATTTTTTTATCTCAAGGCTATTTTTCTTTTTCATTTAGTAGTCACATTCATATAGTTTCTCCAAATTAGTGTAAAAACCAAAGACAAAAAAAAAAACAAAAAACGAAAAAAAGAACAAAAACTTTTTTAAAATTTATCAAAGATTAAAACATAATCCTATGTCATCGACTGAAGATCGGATTCACTTATCAGTTTTTTACTGCTTATCAACCTTTTGTTGGTTATTTCAAGCAGAAATATGTTTTTGTAATGTAAAAATAATAATTTCTTTAGTGCTTATTGCATTAATGTACACTTTTATGAATAGCAACGTATATACACTACCAGCCATAATTATTAGGCAACCCCAGAATTTTTATAAGAAATGATGTATATCATACTATTTTTAGTATTTATTGCCAAATGAAAAAAGAATGGTTCTTTTGTGATTATTACTTTGGATGTGCGTTGTGGTCCAGTGGATATCGACTCGGAACGAGAATCCGGGGGAGCCGAGTTCGAATTTCGGTTGAATCCACTGTATTCACTTACGCGCAAATACCCTTGGGAAAGGTATTAATCCATCTCTTCCTTCCAATTATGGGCTAAATAGCAGGACAGATTGGGTTCTATAGCCTTGGTCGGCAACCAGTCTACCGCAGAAAGCAATGGTAACCTACTGTGGGATAATCTTCTGCCCAGTCAGTCATGTCTCTTTCGAGACATGATCGCCCAAGCGTGTATCGCGTATGGCACTTAACTGACTGACTTTGCAAAACTTTACAAGGCAAAGAAACAAAGATGAACTCGTCTGAATCACCATAGATTTTTTTCATTGAAGAAACTGCATTATAGATAATTATTAACTATTTATAAATTCAATTGATGCACATGTTATTGTTTTTTTTTGTTTTTTTTTAATCATTTCACCCCGAGCAAGGCGGAAAAGCCACTGATGTGCAGGGGGGTTACATAAATGTAAAAAGATTAATTAGAAAAGAGTGAGAAGTACGAACTAGTTAGAAAGGAACAATAGAAAGCAGGTGCGATGACATATACTAAGGTGGAGAGAAAGGGAAGGTTATACAAAGGTGGGGAGAGAGCTAGAGTCCAGTGGTTAGTAGATGAGTATTGACTTTGCATTTAAATTTCTGGAGGTTGTAGCCGTCAGGAAAGCAAGAACACGGGAGCGAGTTCCACAGGCGGGAAGTGCGAGAGAAGAAGCTGCAGAAGTAGAATTGTCGTCTGCATTTGGCTAACCTGACTGTGAATGGGTGGGACCCAGTTGCCAGTCTGGTTGCACGAGTAAACACCTGTATTGTGCAGTGTTAACAAAACAACCATTCTATTTTCATTTACAATTATTGACTTAGCAATAAGTACTAAAAGTAGTATGAAATACATCAATTTTTAAAACACTAGGTGGAGCCTAATAATTATGGCCAGTAGTGTATATTAAGTGCAATACGTGATAAACTCTTCGGCGATCATATCTCGAAAGAGACATGACTGACTGTGCAGAAGGTTGCCATTACTTATTGCGGTAGTCTGGTTGCTAACCAAGGCTAGATAACCCAAGTTATCCTGTTATTTAACCCATAACTGGAGGGAAGAGACGGAATATCTTTCCCAAGGATATTGACGCGTAAGTGAATGCAGGGAATTCAACTGGAATTCGAACTCGGCTCCCCGATTTCTCGTTCCGAGACAATATCCACTGCACCACAACGCACATCCCAAAATGATATAAGCAATCAGTCAGTTAAATGCCATACCTGATACAAGCTTGTCGAAAGAGACATGGCTGACTGGACAGAAGATTATCCTGCAGTAGGCTGCCATTACTTTCTGCGGTGACTGGTTGCCAACCAAGTCTATAGAACACAATCTGTCCTGTTATTCAACCCATAACTGGAAGGAGAAGAGATGTATTATATTATTAAGTTGTAATTAGTGGGGGATCAATTTATTACTTCAAATCAATATAAAACTGATCCCCCACTTTATGCCCAGTAGAAATCTTAATCATGTTTTCAACTATCATATTCAGTCAGTCAGTTAAGTGCCCTACGTGAAACACGCTTGGGCGATCATATCTCTTTCGAGACATGACTGACTGGGCAGAAGATTATCCCGCAGTAGGTTGCCATTGCTTTCTGCGGTAGACTGCTTGCCAGCCAAGTCTTTAGAATCCAATCTATCCTATCATTTGGCTCATAGCTAGAAGGGGGAAGAGATGTATTATGTTATTAAGTAGTAATTAGTGGGGGATCAACTTATTACTTCAAATCAATATAAAACTGATCCCCCCTTATGCCTAGTAGAAACCTTAATCATGTTTTCAACTATTATATTCAGTTAGTTAAGTTCCATACGTGATACACGCTTTGGGTGATCATGCCTCGAAAGAGACATGACTGACTGGGCAGAAGATTATCCCGCAGTAGGTTGCCATTACTTTCTTCGGTAAACTGGTTGCCAACCAAGTCTATAGAACCCATTCTGTCTTGTTATTTAACCCATAACTGGAGGGAAGAGACAGATTGATACTTTTCCCAAGGGTACTGGCGGGTAAGTGAATGCAGTGAATTTACATATATAAAAACAAGGCCCAATAATTAATTAAAGTACAAAGAAACAGAAAGATGTTAATAGAAACATATAAAAGAGTACTGTACTGTTAAGTAATATCAATCTAAACTTATTTATAAATGGAACTTCGTCTGTGTGTTTGTCTCTCTCCCTCTCTCTCTCTGTGTCCGATACCTATAGACTCTGAAACGGCTGAACCGATTTTCTCGAAAATTTACACAGTTGTACTATAAGCGTCTGCGAGTGTTCTTAGCTAGGTTTTGTGTCAAGGTAACCCCGATAAATATCGAAAATCGATAATCGAAAAAATCGGGTTATAGAAGAAGTGGTCCGACTTTAATCAAATTTAATACACTCATAGACAAAGACATAAGAAACGATATTCAGAAGTTTCAAGGTTGCAGTTCTTACAGTCGTGCAGAAAATCGATAATATATATATATATATATATATATATATATATATATATATATATATATATAAGGCAAGATGTTTGTGCGTGTGTCTGTTTATCTGTCTGTATGTCCTTTATACAAATCCACAATTTTTATCCGATTCTCACCAAACTTCACACAAATATTCTTTAGGCTGAGTCTGAACTCCAGAACCATGGATTAGTTTTAAAGCTTTCATTACACCCGAGCAACGCCGGGCTATACTGCTAGTCTACTTATAAAACAGTGAATACTAGACAGTCTCTTCACAGGTAAAGGGACTTAAAGAGACAAAAGCAAATAAATTACTAAATCTGTTATTTAATATCAATCTTCTTATATTGTAGTGAATGCTGGACAATATCATCTCAGATTAAGAAAAGACTTGAAGCAAGAGAAGCAAAGAAAAAAGTCCTGAACTCTTATGTAATATTACTCCGAATATATAGCAAAAATGTTGGTCATTTTTTTTTTTAATAATTTCGCTGAAAGCAAAGCCGTACCGCCACTGATGTGCAGGGGGCTACAAATGAGAGTAAAGGTTTTAGGCAGGAGGAGAGTAAAGAGAAAGACGAACTAGCTACAGGGGGTTAAAGAGAAAGAGCAGGATGTGAACACAGGAGCAAAGACAGTTGCAAAAGTAGAGAGAAAGGAAAAGAACAAGATAAACGGGGTGTTGTAGAAAGAACTGGAGTCAAGTGGATAAGAGATGGGAATTGATATTGCATTTAAATTCCTGAAGGTTGTAGCCGTCAGGAAAGCCAGTATATGGAAGGGAGTTCCACGGCCGGGAAGTGCGAGAAAAGAAGCTGGGGGTGTAGAATTGTCGCCTGCATTTGGTTGATTTAACTGTAAAAAGATGCGACCTTGTTGCCAGTCTGGTTGCACGAGAAAATTCTTGTTGACGGGGCACCAGTGACCTAAGTTCGTCAGAGCAGAAGCCATGAAAATGTTTGTGGAAGAAACAGAGGGAAGCCACATTTTGCCGGTGAGAAAGTGGCTAGAGTCGAGCACACGATGAAAAAGAATAATGTATGTTTGTCAATCTATGAATTGGAAATGTCAGCATCAAACAAGTACAGAAGTTTGAATATCTAGGAAAACTTTTAACAGAAGATGGAAAACGTGACATATATGGTCAGGCGCCCCTGATGTTCATTTCAGTGTTCTTGACAGGCTCCAAAGTAGAATCAGTAATGTGATAGGTACTGACTTGGCGGCTCGACTCCAGCCACTTCCCCACCGACGGGATGTGGCTTCCTTTTGTCTGTTCTATAAATACTTTCATGGCTTCTGTTCCAACAAACTTAAGTCACTGGTGCACCTGCAACAGGTGTTTACTCGTGCAACCAGACTGGCAACTGGGTCTCACCCATTCACAGTTAGATCAACCAAATGCAGACGACAGTTCTACTCTAATAGCTTCATTCTCGCACTTCCCGCCTTTGGAACTCGCTTCCATATTCTTTTTTTTCTGACGGCTACAACCTCCAGGAGTTTAAATGCAATTTTAATACTTTCTCTTAACCACTTGACTCTAGTTCTTTCTATACCACCCTGTATATCCTTTCCTTTCTCTCCACCCTTGCAACTGTCATCACACCTGTATACCCATCCTTCTCTTGCTCCTTTCTAACTGGTTCGTCTTCCTCTTTACTCTCCTCCTATCTAATCTTTTTACTCTTATGTAGCCCCCTGCACATCAGTGGCGTTACCGCCTTGCTCGGGGTGATACGATTAAAAAAAAAAAAGACATAACGCGTAAAAAGGGCTTATAGAATTTAACCCTCACAGTGCATACTTAAAACAAGCGTGATAGAGGAAAGAAGTGAAAGAACCTACCTAAAGGGCTTGGGTAAATAGTTAGCAGAAGATGGATTGGGAGATGTCAAAGAGTTACAAAGGCAGTTTAATTTAGAGAGCCATTATCGTTCACGTCCTGAAGGGACACGCAGCACGGAAGAAGTAAAAGCGATGCCAATCTACCAAAATACGAAACGCTTGAAATTTACTCCAGCTCAACATGGTAATTTTCTAAGTGCAGCTTAGATGTGGCACAAAGCCGAAAGTATGGGGTACCCAATGAGGGTTGAACTGACTACTTCTAGCAAGACAAGCTAGAGGGTGAAAGAGCAAGAGAATAAAGGAACGGATAAGAAAATGATAGTGTTTTCCTGACCAGGTCGGAATTCGTCTATAGAGTTGATTTTCTAAGCGTTGCTTAGATGTGGCACAAGGCCGAAAGTATAGGGCACCTTGTTAGGATCGATCTAACTTTTCAATTGCAATTGTTCTAGCGAGACAGGTTTGTTAACCATTACACCCCCTCGAGGTGTCCACTTTAACTCACATGTACGTGGAGTTGTGAGACTTTCTCTTTATTTACTTAATTATGCCAAATATTTTTCTTAATATTTGTCTATATTTCTAAGATAAGATATTGTAACTACATTATCTTAATTGTTCAGGCTATTACCCTCACATTTGTTTCCATATTTCGGCCGTTGTAGACTCTGGCAAAATGCAGGCAAAAGGAATTTTGAATTGAATCTTTTCGTTGACTGATGGGGATTGTTCTTGTTTCATGAGTCATTCCCTTTACAGATATCTCAGCTGTCTCTCTTTAACTCAACTCACTAAGTTTTTGCTCACCTCTGCTGTAGCCAGAATTTTTCGGGACAAGTCACTGGATCCAATCAAAGGTTTTATTCACTGGGTCATATGTCCTTATCATAGAGCAAAATTTGACCGCGTTGATTAAAAATGCAGGTCTCATTTTTGCAAGTTGAATGCAGTAAAGCTCTGCATTAATGATCTGATTGGTATCCAAAGCGCCGACGTGGATAACACTGCGGACCATCAGTCATTCACCATAACTTTTTGCTGATGCAACTTTGGCCTTCGGAAATGTTTGGGAAACTCATCACGGTCCAGCCATTGACCTTATCGTTTATCATAAGAGGATCCACTTTTCATCACAGATGACTATTTGGTCAAAAAGCGATTACTGGTGTCACGCAGAAAGATCACTGAGCACATTTCAAAAGACATTTTTTAAATTTTTATTTAGATCTTGAGGAACCCATTTATCGAGTTTTCTCACTTTGCCAATACCCTTTTAAGAGTGAGATTGTTGATGTGCTGACACCAAACGTCCGGGACATTTTTCTGACAAATTGACGTGGGTTTTGCTCAAAAACTGCTTGAAATTGTTCGTTGTCAAGACTGCATGACCGACCTCTACCTTCTTCATCTTTAAGGCTCTTATCACCAGTACGGAATGTCTGGAACCAATTTTCTGCTGTCCAACAGTTGTGAACCCATCTTCCAATGCCCTGTTGATATTGGCAGAAGTTTGGTAGGCACCGACTCAATTTTGAACTCAACCAAGGAAAATTATCGAAGATCATATTTTGTCATGTTCATAACTAAGGGCTTCAATGCTTCTAGAATATTTCTATCTGAAAATAAGTGTAAAATTAGCAATGAGCACGAATTTATTATTATGTCTACGAAAATTCACTTAATATATACGGTGAGTACTATGTTAAAATGGCTTTTCAAAATACAACACTTCGAGCAGCCATTATTTTTGTAACAACCTAATATATACCATGAATACGATGTTAAAATGGCTTTTCGAAATACAACACTTCCAGCGGCCATTATTTTCGTAACAACCTAATATATACCATGAATACGATGTTAAAATGGCTTTTCAAAATACAACACTTCGAGCGGCAATTATTTTCGTAACAACCTAATATATACCATGGATACTATGTTAAAATGGCTTTTCAAAATACAACACTTCGAGCGGCCATTATTTT
This sequence comes from Ascarosepion bandense, assembly GCA_037127315.1. Taxonomy (NCBI): domain Eukaryota; kingdom Metazoa; phylum Mollusca; class Cephalopoda; order Sepiida; family Sepiidae; genus Ascarosepion; species Ascarosepion bandense. The sequence goes on along the minus strand of JBBBDQ010000377.1, from coordinate 2,126,174 downwards.
CGTAACAACCTAATATATACCGTTGATACTATGTTAAAATGGCTTTTCAAAATACAACACTTCGAGCGGCCATTATTTTCGTAACAACCTAATATATACCGTGAATACTATGTTAAAATTGCTTTCGAAAATACAACACATCTAGCGGCCATTATTTTCGTAACAACCTAATATATACCATGAATACTATGTTAAAATTGCTTTTCAAAATACAACACTTCTAGCGGCCATTATTTTCGTAACAACCTAATATATACCGTTAATACAATGTTAAAATTGCTTTTCAAAATACAACACTTAGAGCGGCCATTATTTTTGTAACAACCTAATATACACCGTGAATAGTATGTTAAAATGGCTTTTCAAAATACAACACTTCCAGCGGCCATTATTTTCGTAACAACCTAATATATACCATGAATACTATGTTAAAATGGCTTTTCAAATTACAACACTTCGAGCGGCCATTATTTTCGGAACAACCTAATAAATACTATGTTAAAATGGCTTTTCAATATACAACACTTCCAGCGGCCATTATTTTTTATAACAACCTAATACAGTGCTTCGCTTTTGGAAGGCATATTTTGCTATTTCAATGAGTCTTCGGATTTTAGTGACGCACTTTCCATCATCTGTTAAAGCACTTCCCAAAGAAAAAGAGGAAGGAACAATGTCTTTACGATACGTTGCTACACAAACATGAACTCTAAATCTCTGCAGACATTTCAAATACTTACGTTACTACTACGAACTCTTTTAACTACAAAATTGCATGCATAATCTCAATAAACATTTTTCTTCCCCCAAATGTGTTATCGTGTTCAATTAACAAATTTCACTTATATTTTTCTTCTTACACTTTTTTCATTCTGTAAATAAATCCTTGCTTTAATGTACACACGAAGTATTTTATCCTTTCAGATTTCAACCTTCAACCTTCTGATATTTAAATTGTGGGGATTTCGGACGTGTTTGACACAAGGCCAATTCACTAAGCATCACCGAGGCCCCTACAAAGTAAAGCTCTGCATTAATTCTCTGATATCCTATATCAGAGGATATCACATGGCCCAGTGGATATAAGCGTTGGTTAGTTGCGGTAACTCGTTGTGAATTCAGTACCAAGCTACAACAGTGGTGAACAAAAAACTTAGAGTTGAGTTAAAGGGAGATAACTAATTGATTACCGGAAGTGTATTGCCCATGGAATGAGAATGCTATATCCCAACTGATTGAAATAAAGAGTTCGGTTTGAAATTCCTAGCACCTGAAGAAGGGCGGAGCGTACAACGACCGGAACGTCGTAACAAAGATGAGGACAACAGTCCGAACAATGTAAATAATTATTATGTAAACCAAAATTCACCTAATATATACCATGAATACTATGTTAAAATGGCTTTTCAAAATACAACACTTCGATCGGCCATTATTTTTGTAACAACCTAATACTGTGTTACTAATTCTGAACTGAACTCTTTTTATCTAGAGATATTTCATCTCGCTCTTATTTTTAGGACTGCTCAGTTATTGCTCGCTCTGTTTCGACTGAGTCCAACGACACACTGCCTGACTCACACATTGAACTCACGATTACTATGTGACTAATTCTAAACTGAACCCTATATTTAATCGACGGTTGTAGAATGTTCTATTTCCACTTCATTTATCTAGGGTTATCGTGTCTCGTATATTTAGTATTGCTCACTAACTGCTCGCCCTGTTTCGACTGAGTCCAACGACACACTGCCTGACTCACACATTGAACTCACGATTACTATGTGACTAATTCTAAACTGAACCCTATATTTAATCGACGGTTGTAGAATGTTCTATTTCCACTTCATTTATCTAGGCTTATCGTGTCTCGTATATTTAGTATTGCTCACTAACTGCTCGCCCTGTTTCCACTGAGTTCAATGACACACTGCCTGACTCACACATTGAACTGACAATTACTATGTTCCTAATTTCGGACTGAACCCTTTATTTAATCTGCGGTTGTAGAATGTTCTCTTTCCAGTTTCTTTATTTAGGGATATCGTGTCTCGTATATTTAGTACTAGCAGTATAGCCCGGCGTTGCTCGGGTGTAATGAAAGCTTTTAAACTAATCCATGGTCCTGGGGCTCAGACACACACATACACACACACACACACACACACACACACGGACAAAGTTCCATTTATATAAAGTTTATATATATATCAGATGGCCTGAATTGTTATGACTTGCGAAGTTAACCGTAGTTAAGGCACCCAATGAGGACTAAACTTTTATTTAAGTGAACTAATGCGTTTATTACCTGTAAATCACCATCCGCACAAATAAAAAAATAAATAAAAAACACGACCAACAACAACAACAACAACAACAACAAATGATTGTTAAAGAGGCTGGGTGTCTCCCTGCTACTACATGGGTCATAGTATTTCCATGAATCCCAGGAGACCAAAGGAAAGAGACATAACCTGATTTAAAAGGTTTTCAACACAAGTCTACGATTGGTCAGCTCGTAGTAGGTCATTGAAATGGCGCCAAACACAGAAATGAAAGTCTGCGGGGGAAATAAGTGTCAATTAAGTTGAGTTAAAGACGTATGACGAAAAACTCGTCGACTTAGAATACAAGCATTTACTCGCATATATATATATATATATATATATATATATATATATATATATATAAGGTAGAATACTTGGTATATTAGTCAGGTAAATTCCGATAAAGACGAATTCAAAAGAACTCAATGTTAAAATTATTTATTTTATTTAACAGAGTAATATGATTTAGAAAAATTAGATATTCTAAAAATTCATGGGTAATATGTATTTCGCCACTGACCTTGCTGCTCGTCAGACCCAAATGATACAACAGTTAATATTCAAAATATTCTAGAAAATAATTACACACAGACGCTCACGTGTCCATATTGAGAATAGACATTTAAAAAGGTAATCTACAAAAACACTTGCTCGCTAATTAAAAAAAAAAACAAAAAAACAAAAAAAAAAAAACAAAGAGAGAAAGAAAAAGAGAAAGGGAAAAAGGACGAACAGTATACAGAGATATTAAAGTTAATGTCATAGATCGACGCCAGCGTCTATTGCAATCCACCCATTTCCTTAAAAAAACATGACATGGAAATTTAACATTAAAATTTAGTTTGAAATATAATGAGATATACTTACTTATAATGGGATATACTTACATATAATGGGATATACTTACTTATTATACTTATATATATATATATATATATATATATATATATATATATACAGTAATATATATATATATATATATATATACGAGTAAATGCTTATATACACACAGGGTTCGACGAGTAAACTGTTGACTGTTTATATTTTAATATCACGCAAGCTATCTAAATTAATAGGGTCGGAAAATGTAAAGTTAAAAAGTTTGATCTATATGATCCTTATAAGTAATACTACAGTGATTACGAAGAGGGAAAGAAAGCTTCTAACCGACAAAAATTAATTTGGGATTACTTCTAGGGGGTTTTTATATTGTAATTCAAAATTTAAAATTCAAAAACTTAGATTTGTAGCGGCATTTGCTCGATTTGATTAATAGCCGTCTATTACGGACGATCAATAGCATCAGGCAAAGACCAACTTTAGTAAAGTATATCAGTCATTATTGTGAGACTAGCCAGTGGTATCAGTCGAAGCCGGAACCGGAACGGGAAAAGTCACAAAATGTTAGACCTGGCACCTGTAAATTTCAAATTGGTGGAGTCGAAGCCGGAGTTGGAGCTGCTCTTGATCGGCGTTGCCAGGTCCCCAAAATCATATTTTCGTAAGGAAGCCATCAAAATTTCCTTTTTCAATTTCCCTTTCTTCTTTGATGCTATAATACAATCTTGACAATTTTAATAATGACGATGCCAGCAAACTTTAACTGCTTGTAGTACCATTACTAATTTGAATTATGTATACTGATATCTGAGGCAGATAATTAGTATGATTTTAAATAACAACAATGTATATATAAGCCTGGTTATTTGTGATTGCTCATAGTTATTTATTTATCTTTTCACAATTAAATCATCTATTAATTTAACCAAATATATTCAAGGAATTAAAAGAAAGTTTAAAAGAAGAAAATAGAACTTTTAATGATGAAGGGGAATGGCAATATTTTTTTAGTGTGTTAAGGGTAGTGAAATGTTTTGCGATACTGCGATTTTAACAGTTAAAAAATACAATGCGCATCAACATTAAGTCAGTCAGTTAAGTGCCATAAGTGATACACGCTTGGGTGATCATGTCTCTTTCGAGACATGACTGACTGTGCGGAAGATTATCTCGCGGTATTTGGCCATTACTTTCTGCGATAAACTGGTTGCCAGCCAAAGCTATAGAACCCAATCTATCCTGTTATTTAACCTATAACTGGAGGGAAGAGATGGATTAATGACTTTCCCAAGGGTATTTGCGTGTAAGTAAATGCAAGGAATTCAACTGGAATTCGAACTCGGCTCCCCGATTTCTGGTTCCGAGCTGATACCCACTGCACCACAACGCACATCCTCGTGGTTTTCGGCTCTGCTTCGCGGCGGCGTCGTAGTCGCAGTCGTTGTCAGTTCGTTCGGCGACTGCAACGGCAACAGCAAACGGCAAACACCGGACGACGTTCAGCAGCAGCGAGCCACGGAAGCCGGTGACGGTGCGTTCGGTTAGACGGACGAGACCAAACGCACACGATATCTATGCTGTTTATAAAGAAAATCAACCTGATAAATTGGAGAGTGAAACTCGAAGGATTGCACTGTAGAAACTAAAGCTAAAGCAGAGGAAATTATTCCATTCTGTATTAAATATAGGAAATGCTTCAACAGAAGTAAGATATTAAATTGCATATTATTTGCATAATTGCATATATTAAATTTGGAAATGCTTCAACAGAAGTAAGATATTAAATTGCATATTATTTGCATAATTGCATATATTAAATTTAGGAAATGCTTCAACAGAATTAAGATATTAAATTGCATATTAATTGAATAATTGCATATATTAAATTTAAGAAATGATTCAACAGAAGTAAGCTATTAAATTGCATATTATTTGCATAATTGCATATATTAAATTTAGGAAATGCTTCTTCAACAAAATAAGCTATTAAATTGCATATTATTTGCATATTTGCATATATTAAATTTAGGAAATGCTTCAACAGAAGTAAGCTGTTAAATTGCATATTATTTGCATAATTGCATATATTAAATTTAGGAAATACTTCAACAGAATTAAGATATTCAATTGCATATTAATTGAATAATTGCATAATTGCATATATTAAATTTAGGAAATACTTCAACAGAAGTAAGATATTAAATTGCATATTATTTGCATAATTGCATATATTAAATTTAGGAAATACTTCAACAGAAGTAAGATATTAAATTGCATATTATTTGCATAATTGCATATATTAAATTTAGGAAATACTTCAACAGAAGTAAGATATTAAATTGCATATTATTTGCATAATTGCATATATTAAATTTAGGAAATACTTCAACAGAAGTAAGATATTAAATTGCATATTATTTGCATAATAGCATATATTAAATTTAGGAAATACTTCAACAGAAGTAAGCTATTAAATTGCATATTATTTGCATAATTGCATATATTAAATTTAGGAAATGCTTCAACAGAAGTAAGATATTAAATTGCATATTATTTGCATAATTGCATATATTAAATTTAGGAAATACTTCAACAGAAGTAAGATATTAAATTGCATATTATTTGCATAATTGCATATATTAAATTTAGGAAATACTTCAACAGAAGTAAGCTATTAAATTGCATATTATTTGCATAATTGCATATATTAAATTTAGGAAATGCTTCAACAGAAGTACGCTATTAAATTGCATATTATTTGCATAATTGCATTTATTAAATTTAGGAAATACTTCAACAGATAAGCTATTAAATTGCATATTATTTGCATATTTGCATATATTAAATTTAGGAAATGCTTCAACAGAAGGAAGCTATTAAATTGCATATTATTTGCATAATTGCTTATATTAAATTTAGGAAATACTTCAACAGAAGTAAGCTATTAAATTGCATATTATTTGCATAATTGCATATATTAAATTTAGGAAATGCTTCAACAGAAGTAAGCTATTAAATTGCATATTATTTGCATAATTGCATATATTAAATTTAGGAAATACTTCAACAGAAGTAAGCTATTAAATTGCATATTATTTGCATAATTGCATATATTAAATTTAGGAAATGCTTCAACAGAAGTAAGATATTAAATTGCATATTATTTGCATAATTGCATATATTAAATTTAGGAAATACTTCAACAGAAATTAAGATATTCAATTGCATATTAATTGAATAATTGCATAATTGCATATATTAAATTTAGGAAATACTTCAACAGAAGTAAGATATTAAATTGCATATTATTTGCATAATTGCATATATTAAATTTAGGAAATACTTCAACAGAAGTAAGATATTAAATTGCATATTATTTGCATAATTGCATATATTAAATTTAGGAAATACTTCAACAGAAGTAAGCTATTAAATTGCATATTATTTGCATAATTGCATATATTAAATTTAGGAAATGCTTCAACAGAAGTAAGATATTAAATTGCATATTATTTGCATAATTGCATATATTAAATTTAGGAAATATTTCAACAGAAGTAAGCTATTAAATTGCATATTATTTGCATATTTGCATATATTAAATTTAGGAAATGCTTCAACAGAAGTAAGATATTAAATTGCATATTATTTGCATAATTGCATATATTAAATTTAGGAAATACTTCAACAGAAGTAAGCTATTAAATTGCATATTATTTGCATAATTGCATATATTAAATTTAGGAAATACTTCAACAGAAGTAAGCTATTAAATTGCATATTATTTGCATAATTGCATATATTAAATTTAGGAAATGCTTCAACAGAAGTAAGCTATTAAATTGCATATTATTTGCATATTTGCATATATTAAATTTAGGAAATGCTTCAACAGAAGTAAGATTTTGCATATTTGCTTGGGAAAAAAAGGTAATCCATTCAGGGACGCAGTGCTCATTAAGGAATGCATTGTAGAAGTTGTAAAATGTTCAGATTCAGATAAAGTTAACAATTATGAAAATATGCCTCTTTCAAGAAGGACAAATACAGATCCTCGGCATGAATTGGCCAGTAATATGAGAGAAAAACTCCAAAATATAATAAAAAAGACAATGTTTATTTCTCCTTAGCTTTGGTACTGTGAAACCAATAAATTTTAAACGCAAATTCTACTTCAACAGCTTCTTTTCTCGCACTTCCCGTCTGTGGATTTCTTTTCCGCATATTTGCTTTCCCGACAGTTACAACCTCCAAGAATTTAAATGTAAATAGTTATCTCCTGTCTCACTAACTTACATCCTCTCTGCCATTCTTTTCTTCATCCACCTCTCTTCCCTCTCCTATTCTCTTCCTGACACCCCCTGCAACCTCTCACTCCTCATAACATTCTTCCTATGTAACCCCGTGCTAAACAGTGGTAGTAAAATGCTTGGGGGCGATATGATTATTAAAAAACATTCTATTATGCTATTATAATGTGGGTATAAAGTGTGGGATCAGTTCTACATTACAATCAATATATAAATGGATCCCTCATTTTATGGCCACATTCATCCTTCTCTTACCCACTTCCTGACACTCTCTATAACCTGTCACTATATATATATATATATATATATATATATATATATATATATATATATATATATCGGCGTATGATACATGATACGCTAAAAGTCTGCCTCTTTCTACAGAGCGTCCATAGCTCAGAGGTAGAATCGCTGACTGACTCCAATTCGGTCGGGTTTCAATCATGGATTAAAAGCAATCGGATGACTAATCGTACTGATGAGCTGTGATATAGCGAAACAGATCTGTCTGCAGATGACGATAGATAGATAGATAGATAGATAGATAGATAGAGTACAGAGAGAGAGAGATCGATTGGGAGAGACATTCCTAATACCTACGTAACCATAATAAATTGATTGATTTAAAAATGATTAACTATGTCTTCAAGTGTGTGGCCATGTTTGCCACGCTTGCCAATTGTGGATTAGTGGGGCTATTTAACCTATACTTGGAGGTTCTGCATTCAGAGTTTTCCTTTTCTTAAACCGCTTGCCACCCAAGTCTGTAGGACTCAGTGTATCCTGTTCTTTAACCCACAGCTGGAGGCAGCAGAGATTCATTTATACCTTTCTCAATGGTATTCACACGTAAGTATTTGCACTGGAATTCGAACACTGATCCCAAATTCTCAAGTCCTAGTCGCTAGCCATTACTCTAACGTGCCTTCCAATTATCTAAGTCATTACTTACCTAAATATTATCATAATTAAATATATTACTTCCCTAAAGTACAAGCTTTACAAACACATATTCACACAGGCACACGCAATATGCTTATTATGTGAAGGAATTACTTTTATCGAAACGACAGCAGATTGTCTCTTAATGTCACACCACCAAATTCGTTTTCCTGAGTATCGTATCTTCAGTGAATATATTTTGCCGATCAAAGGGTTGTCCGCAGCTGATTAGAGATAGTAATCGGATTGTCATGGATTAGGGCCGAATCGACTGCAAGCGGATTAACGTCGACGTGAAAACCGTAAAGCCACCTGGAATTATCCAAGATATTTAAAGAAATTTTCTTCTTTCATTCTATTATTTAATTCAGTTATGTGGAATATCCGTGGAGTAAAAAGACATAATACAAACACAGTCACACACAGACACACACATACACGCACACACGCACGCACACACGCATGCATCATATAAACACTCCCCCCCCACATATATATATATATATATATATATATATATATATAGAGAGAGAGAGAGAGAGAGAGAGAGAGAGTGATGAGGATAGTAGTAGTAAGTGAGGATTATGAGGATAGAGAGGATATATAACGACTGACTTGTTTAAGATTATAGAGCGACTTCGATAGAAACAAAAAAGCGCGTACTGGATTGTGAAATGATGTCTGTTCTTCAATATGGCAGTGAATGCTGAACAATTGCATCAAAGAATTGCATCATAGAATTGAAGCAATCGAAATGTAGTTCTACAAAGAATGCTGAAGATACCGTGGACTCAACATTAAGCAAAGGTGTGATTTTGGAGGGGATAAAGAAACTGATACTTAACATCAGTAAAAGACACTTGAAGTTTCTGGGACATGTAAAGAAGGAAGGAGGGCTTGGAGAATCTGATACTCATAAGTCTGATAGAGGGAAAGAGAAACAGGGGAAAGCAACGCCTAACATACTTGATGGCCTTAAGTAAATGGATAACTGAGCAGGGATAAGTAACAGGAAGAAGGCGTGCTAAGAGCTACTAAGAGGGGGGTGGGGGGATGTGCAAAGCCATGATAGCCTACGTCCTGAAGAAAAATGGCAGATAAAAAAACAAAAAAAGAAACTGAGTGAAACATATGTCTTAGAATTATGGAGACAGTGTGATTGTTTTTGATTCTGTGAATACAGCATGGCAACTCTTAGATGTGAAGGTCTGAACTGGAGAAAATAAAGAACGGGTCTCGTCCTATCATTTGCGATGTGAACAGCGATATGAGTAAAACAGTCTTGGGATATTGTATCTGTGATAACAGATCAACAGTGTTGAAAATATGCTATAACCTACAAGACCTTGGAGCCTATCATGGATGGAAAGGGAGGATTGGTCAAAGTCAGTCTGAAGCAATATTCCATTTGGGGTCTAATCTGACTTTGGTAAGAACGGAGCATAACAGATGGAATGAAGTATTTTCTGAAGCGGCAATGAGAACTGAACACTCTACTGGCAACCTTTGGCAATGGACTGTATATATGTTTCTCTTGACGTCAGAGGCATAGATATATGAATATAAACAGAGAGAGAGAGAGAGAGAGAGAGAGAGAGAGAGAGATAAATAAGATTGATATAAACAGACAGAATGCTAGATATATAATAAACATTCAGATAGATAGATAGATAGATAGATAGAAATTACAATAGGATTGATATAAACAGAGATACAGATAGCTAGACAGGTGAGGAATTTGCAAGCAGACATTTAAACAGATAGATAGATAGATAGATAGATAGATAGATAGATACATAGATAGATAGATAGATAGATAGATAGATAGATAGATAGATAGATATTACAATAAGATTGATATAAACAGAGAGACTATTAGATAGAAAGGTTATGAATATACAGACTTACAGGCAAACTGACTGATAGATAGATAGATAGATAGATAGATAGATAGATAGATAGATAGATAGAAATGAACAAAATGAAAGATAACTAGATAGATAATGAATAGGCAAACATATATATAGACAGACAGACAGACATACAGACAGACAGACAAACATAGATAGATAGATAGATAGATAGATAGATAGATAGATAGATAGAAAAAATAGGATTTATATAAACCGACAGACAGCTAAACATATAATAAACAATAGATAGATAGCTAGTTGGCTAGCAAGCCAGATAGATAGATATGGGCAGAGAGACATATATCTAAATAGATATTGAATAGGAAAACAGTTACCTAGATAAGAATAAATACGCTATTGACATTATTTGGACTATCATCTTCATCTTTGTTGTCATTTTTACAATGTTTTCTACCTGTTCACATATGGGGAGAGAAAGAGGATCACTACCTCCTGTGGGATGAAGTTGAAATCATAGATAGAGAACGCCACTGGAAAGTACGTACACTTAACGAATCAGCATATATGCTAAGCTACACAAATCTGTTAAGTCGACTAAGCATAGATAATTTTCTAAGCGCCGCTTAGATTTGGCACAAGGCTGAAAGCATGGGGTACCTAGTGAGGATTGAACTTACTACTCCATTGTAATAGGTTTTAGCGAGATAAGCTTGCTGATCATTACACCACGTCGAGGTACCCAAGCAGACTAGGCATAGAAATGTATACAATATGGGAACTAGTATTACGGAGTGCTAGAGAAAATCGTCAGCGTCAAAGATTGTAATGTGAGCTTTGGTAAAAACTACTAGAGAAAAATCATTAACATAATTACAGCAAAGATGACGACAATAAACCGAATAATGTAAACAGTGCAAATAAAGGTATAGACAAATAATAAAGAGATACATTGTTCATAATTTTTATTTTTTTTAATTTTGAAAAACGGAAAAAGTGAACAATGCTAGAAAAACTCAATAAATGATTGATTAAATGGTCATTGTCGGTCGTATTCAATGAAAGATGCTTAAAAGAAAGGTTGTTGCTCAAATATACACTACCGACCAGAATTATTAGGCCACTCCAGTTTTTTTTTTAAAAGAAATGATGTATTTCATACTATTTTATTGCCAAGTGGATAATTCTAAATGAAAATAGAGTGATTCTTTTGTTATTATTACTTTGCAATATTTTACAAGGCAAATATATATATATATATATATGTATATATATATATATATATATATATAGACTACCGGCCAGAATTATTAGGCCATCCTAGCTTTTTTAAAAGAAATGATGCATTTCATACAATTTTTAGTATTTATTGCCAAGTGGATAATTCTAAATGAAAATAGAGTGATTCTTTTGTTATTATTACTTTGCAATATTTTACAAGGCAAATATATATATATATATATATATATATATATATATATATAGACTACCGGCCAGAATTACTAGGCCATCCTAGCTTTTTTAAAAGAAATGATGCATTTCATACAATTTTTAGTATTTATTGCCAAGTGGATAATTCTAAATGAAAATAGAATGATTCTTTTGTTATTATTACTTTGAAAAATTTTACAAGGCAAGGAAGCAATGATGAACTCGTCCGAAACACCGCATTTTTTCATTGATGAAACTGCAATAGAGGTAATTATGAAATATTTATAAATTCATTTGATGCACATGTTATTGTGCAGTATTAACAAAAGAACCATTCTATTTCCATTTACAATTTTTCACTTGACAATAAACAGTATTACAGTGGGGTTGCCTAATAATTATAGCCGGTAGTGCATGTAAATTTTATCATTTTTAAAATTTACTTGTTTAAATATTATCTTTAATGGATATTCATATTTGAGTAGATATTCTGTTTTTGTTTTTATAATAAAACAGTATTTTTTTTATGTCTACCGACTTGAATAATCTAGAAATTTTAATGGCGATAAAAAATTAAAATTTTAATTATAATTTTATCTCCATCTACAACATGTCTATTTAAATATCACGATCAATAAATTAAAATTAGTACCCTGACATTATAAAAGATAAATCTCATGAACATCAAGTGAACTTAAATTCAAATAATATAAACCGTTAGTTCGTAAAATGCAGCTGATGATTGCGTAATTCATGGTACTGCGAGACGTGCTATCGACGTAGGACAATATGTATATTTATTAATATATGTAATTACTAGCTATGTTTATATTACTTTGAGCACTGTTCAATTAACATCTGAATAATATTTTCATACATGTGTGTATTCCCATATGTATATTTATTAATTAATATATATATATATATATATATATATATAGTCATCCGCAGACAGATCTGTTTCGCTGTATCACAGCTCATCAGTACGGTTAGACTTCGATTGCTTTTAACCCAGGATTGAAACCCGACCGGAGTGGCGTCAATCGGCGATTCTACCTCTGGGCCATGGGCGCTCGGTGGAAGAAGGCAGACATTTTAGCATGTATATTATCATTATACACGCCCAATAGCCAGAGTGCTCTAATTCATTAGTGAATGAGCGATGCGTACATGCCAGGGTAGCTACTGTCTACCTTTCTTCCAGAGCGCTCAGTCAGGGTGTGAGAGCGTAAATTAGTTTTTGGTCATAATAAAATTACACCAGTACACAATTTTATCAAAAAGTGTTCAATACAATTATATTGTACAACATTTGAATATTTTTTATTTGTAAATGAGTTATTACGCGACCTAGGTTTCTACCATGTGGTGTCTTCAGGCGATTTGCAATAACTGATTTTTACCGTTTTTTTAAGAATCCTCATGTGACGGGGATTTTTTGAACGCCCAATTTTCAAAATTTGAAGAAATTATAATGTTTTTATCTATGGTTGTATGCCTACGGTCATATCACTTTGAATACACCGGTTCTCATTTGATTACTAAAGTTAAGCAATGTTGAACCTGGTCAGTACTTAAATGGGTGACTGCTTGGGAATACCAGGTGCTGTAAGTGTTTCTTGACAGATGTGCGTTTTGGTGCAGTGGATATCGGCTAGGAAAGAGAAATCGGAGAGCCGAGTTCGAATTCCACTTGAATTCTCTGCATTCACTTACGCGCTATTACCCTTGGGAAAGGTATTAATCCGTCTCTTCCCTCCAGTTATGGGTTAAATAACAGGACAAATTGGGCTCTGAAGCCTTGGCTGGCAACCAGTCTACTGCAGAAAGCAATGGCAACCTACTCCGAGATAATTAAAAAATGCCTGAGGTCTATACAGGGTAGTACTTGGGACCCTGCCCTTAAACAAATCCCAACGAATCTTTCGTCATCGCTTGGGAGGAAGCCGGCTCAACCCAACCAGGGTGAACGCCGTACAGATACAGATATGGTTGTATGACCCTAATAGTTATTTGTTGGAATGATTACACTTAGTCATAATTTCTGTTCTATCCTTCTGTAATTCACTTTTGTTTTGGAATAAAATATTAGCTAATTTTTCTTCCCGGCACAGTCTACATATTTTGTCACCATTTTAAAGCATGGCTGTTTCCACTATACTTCACGTTATGTCTGGGTCTTTTCCATATTTTAATTTCAATTTCCACGCGTGGCTTGCTAATTTTGAACAATTTTTAAAAAAGTTTTCTATCTTAAATTTAGACCTGTGATTGAACCACCTGGATCTTAAATGTGTCTTTGGTTGATCCCAAATATGTTTTGTTTTGACCATTTAATTATGGACATTTGCTTTGTAAATGACTTCTTTTGTATTACAAAGTCCTTGAAGTAGGCATTTATTTTTGTTCCTGTAGTTACATTCCTTATTAATGATCTTGTTTTGTATGATGCTATTTAAATTCCTGGAGTTTTGTTTCTTTATGAAAATTTCTAAATTACTAGTACAAGTATAACTCAGTTTCATTGTATTCCTAATGAAAAATTAGTTTAGTTCTGAGCCTTTTAGAAAGTGTTTATCGATCAGTTTAAAAGTATTTGTTCTATTTTGGTTTTTACTTTTAAGGTGGTTGAACCAGATAAAGATTCGTTTTCTATCATTGATTTTTTATTTGTCAATTTGATTGGCAATTGTATTCTAAAATGTTCTTAAGGCCAGATTTTCTTAGTGCATCTTCATAGTTTTTCCCTTCATCAAATATTGTTTTGTTTGAAGAATTTTTTGATAGTCTGTGCTCTATTCCTTTGAGAATGTGCCTGATTATACTTTAGAGATAATTAAATCTTGTGTTTTTGTAAAATTTGTGTTTAATTTTATGTGTGGAGAGACATTGCCAGTTTGTAAATTTAATTCTTTATTTAAATATTGGACTGCTTTTCTATTTGTTTCTACTGTTATCTTAAAATCTAGTTGTTCGAATAATTTTTAAAGTGCTTTCGTCATTTTATCATTTTCTCTTTTGCTGTCCGGTGCTATCATTAATCCGTCATCTCTGTATAATTCGTAGTTGTGTATGTAGATAATTTTGTTGATTTTATTTAAAATGTATGTACCCATAAATTCTGAAATTTCGGCTCCGTCACACGATCCTTGTGGTACATCAAATATGCCGTTGTTTGATTTTTTAATCCATTCTTTGCCATTGTGGATAAGTATTGATTTGCGGCAATGTAGGATTACATCCATATATTTAGATGGTATAATTATGTACCTTTTATCGAAAGAATTGATGGATATATACATTTTAAATAAAATCAACAAAATAATACACAGACGCCTGCTCAAGAACATTTCTGTTTGTTCAAAACACACAGCCCATCTGGGGTTTTTACTGCAACTGAAGGTAGCTGAAGAGAGTGACAAGAAAGGACTACAAGAAAGGACTACAAACAAACTGCAAGAAAACCGAATGCATGGACATAAGAAAGCAGCCCAAAATGCCAAAATACAGGTGGGGGATATTAAAATCAAGCAGGTACAAAAATTTAAATGTCTGGGAAGTCTTCTAACCGAAGACAGAAAGGGTGACACAAAGATTCAAAGACGAATTTGCATGGCGAAGTACGTCTTCCAGAAGCTGAGTAAAGTATTAAGAGACAGGAAACTTCTACTAGAAACTTCTACTAGAAACAAAGAAGAGAGTACTAGATTGCTATATGATATCAGTCCTTCAATATGACAGTGAATGCTGGACAATATCATCAAAGATGAAGGAAAAACTTGAAACAGCTGAAATCTGGTTCTACAGAAAGATGCTGTGGATATTGTGGACCAAGCATGTGAGGTATTGGAAAGGATGGAAACGAAAAGGAAATTAATATTGATCACCAGGAAGCAACAACTGAAGTTCCCGGGACATGCAATACTGATACTAACAGGCCAGATAGAGGAAAAGGGGAGGACAGTGGAAAGCAGCGGATAACATATTTGAAGGACGTGAGCAGGTGAATGACAGAAAGGAGGCTGCAAGATGTTACAGGAGAAAGCGTGCTAAGAGCCAACAGGGATAGGGAGACGTGGAAGGCCATGATCGCCTACGTCCTGAAGGAATAAGGCTCATAGAAGAAGAAGAAGAAGAAGAAGAAGAAGAAGAAGAAGAAGAAGAAGAAGAAGAAGAAGTAGAAGAAGAAGAAGAAGAAGAAGAAGATGTTGTGCGTACCTTAGTTACAGTTTCTGGGAGAGAGCGCGTTATATGACGGAATTAACAGTCTGAACAAGGCCAGGACGCTCATACACTCGGTTAGGATGACTTGTGACTTGAGGCTAGCACAAACATCGACGGCTCTCAAAGTGTCGCGTTTATTACTGTGATCTATATTGTAGATGTTGTGTGTTCTCCCTCTGCTATCTTGAGTATCCTTCGATCTAAGCGCATTTCGTATCTTTGAATGAAA
>JBBBDQ010000377.1:2087500-2105000 GCA_037127315.1 Ascarosepion bandense | reverse complement strand
CTAATTAATAATATAATACATCTCTCCCCCACTCTAGCTATGAGTTAAATAATAGGACAGATTGGGTTCTATAGATTTGGCTGGCAACCAGTCTACCGCAGAAAGCAATGGCAACCTACTGCGGGATAATCTTCTGCCCAGTCAGTCATATCTCTTTCGAGACATGATCGCCCAAGCGTGTATCACGGATGGCACTTAACTGACTGACTGAATATAGTAGTTGGAAACATAATTAAAACTATTACAGGGCATAAAGTGGGGGATCGGTTTTCTATTGTCCTGAAGTAATAAACTGATCCCCCTATAATTACTACTTAATAATATCATACATATCATCTCCCTCTAGCTATGAGTCAAATAAGAGGACAGATTGGGGTCTATAGCATTGGTCGGCAACCAGTCTACCGCAGAAAGCTAATGGCAACCTACTGCGGGATAATCTTCTGTCCAGTCAGTCATGTCTCTTTCGAGACATGATCGCCCAAGCGTGTATCACGTATGGCACTTAACTGACTGACTGGTATTACATGCCAAAAATTTCTTCGATATTTCTAATGCAAATTTCCTTTAGAGTTCGATCTTAGCTGGGTATTGATACATATCCTTAAATTTAGCAATATTTTTCAATATTTCACCTTGCGATTTGAACCGACAGAAATCGAGTTTCATTCAGTTATTGAGAGGATCTGAATTTAATAGCAAATTTATTCGTGCGTTAATGAATAGTGCATTATTCACCGCAGAAAGGGTCGGATTATCTCCCCTTTGTGTCAGATCCTTCTGCGCATAACTTTCATAGATGGCGTTCCCAATTTCCAAGTTTTTCTTCGAAGCCTTTTCCATGCTTCCTAGTGACAAACGCGCTGGCATCGGTTGGACCGGACCGGTCGGGTGGAAATGGTGGAGGACCGCGGAACGCGAATAGATTAGTTTTCTCTGATTTGTTGTAATCTAAGTTTGTCGATGTGCCGACTTCCAATTAAGCTGCGTCTCACATCTGATTGTCAGCGCCATGGAGATTGTTACATTTTGCATTCGTTGGGGGCTGTTGGGATGGATATGGAATACCAACCCTCACCACCCCCGCAAAACCGTCGCCGTCAACAACAACCTTAGCCTGCCAGATTCCTCCTGTTGGGATTATCGGCGTGGACATGGACGAAGAATCAGATTACCTTTAATCCGAATAGCCAAGGTTATTTACTTGAATGACTTTCTCTATCTCCCTCTTTCTATCGCTCTCACTTTATCTTTCGTTCTTCTCTTGTTTCCCTCTCTCTCTCTCTCTCTCTCTTAATACTTAACAGGGAAATCTTTCTCCTCACTAGACTCTCTCTCGTTTTCTCGTCTCTCTTTCTCTTGCATTTTTACCTGGTCCTCTCATTTATATCTCTCTATTTTCCCCAGCCCGTTCTTCTAGTCGTTAACTCTCTTACTTTCGTCCCTTTTCTTAGGTTCTCAAACATAATTACACATTCAACTCACAAATAAACAGACAAATATATACAACACATATATCGCTGGACATAATGACCAAATCTAGCCAACTGAAAATAAAGATGTTCATTTAGTTATCTACATATAGACACATACGTGTAAAGAAAAGCAGACGGACACACAGTTGATTTTCAATCTAAGCGCGGCTTAGATGTGGCACAAGACCGAAAGTATTGGGTATCCAATGAGTATCGAACTCACTACTCAGTTGTAATAGTTTTTTGCAAGACAAGCTTTCTATCCATTACATCACGTGGAGATGTCCGAAAAAATAAGCACATTCTATCTATCTATCTATCTATCTATCTATCTATCATTTGTGAACGAGTTATTACGCCACCTAGGTTTCTACCATGTGGTATCGTCATGCTATTTGCAATATCTGATTTTACACTTTTAAAAAATTTAACAGGGATTTTATTTTGAACGCTTACGTAACGGGGATTATTAGAATGCGCAATTTTTAAAATTAGAAATTATAATGTTTTCATCCATGGTTGTAAGTCAAATAACAACAAAGATAAGAAGAATAGTCCAAATAATGTAAATACTGTAAATACAACCTCATCTCAGAAATATAGACAAATAGAATAATCTATTATTTAACGTCGTACAAATGGCAACAAAGATGAGGACAAAAGTCCGAATAATGTAAATACTGTAAATACTACCTCATCTCAGAAATGCCGAGAAATACTATAAGAGCTATTGAGCTGAAACAACTGTGTGTCAGAATTCGGTTATAAGTAGCTATTGTAGATTGTTGCTCATTAATTTTTAAGTCATAATTTATAATCGATTAGTTAAAATATTTTGTACTTTTTCAATAAATATTTATTGTTGGATATTTTGATGATGCTTCTTGGTTAGCAATGGTGTCTCGCTAAATCAATAATGAGTATCACACAATCACAAATGTCTAGAAACGGAAGAAGTTTGAATTAATTTTGGTTCAATTGCACTTAGGCCAAACATACCTCACCCACACATACTTGCTGAAGAATGAAGATCAACCAACATGTGTCCTCTGGAGAGCAACACACTACGCCTTCTTGGTCTCATATTTTAAACCGGCCTGAAGTAGAACTACTACATCGATTCTATAACCCAGTACTACCATACAAACACTCCGATGAACTTAAATCACTGGTGCCCCCTAAATACGAATTTGTACGAGATACTAGATTAGCAACTAGATCCCACCCTTTTACAGTGAAACCGATAAAATGCAACCGCAACTTCTACTCCAACAGTTTCTTTCCTCGCACTTCCCGACTGTGGAATTCCCTTCCATACGATTGCTTCTCCAACGGCTACAATCTCCAGGAGTTTAAATGTAAGGTCAATAGACACCTCCTAACACACTAACCTGCTCCCATTCTATCAAACCTCTGCCCAACCCTCATCCTCGGTATCCTTACTCATCTGTCACCTTCCTCCTGACATTCCCTATGTCTTCTCTTTACCTTCCCCTATGTAGCCCCATGCGCAATAGTGGCAGTGGAATGATTAAAAAAAAATTAAAAAAAATAACTGCATCTACAGCTAGGAAGTTTGGGTCTCTGAACCGGATTAGGAAGTGTTTCTTTTTTGTCAGAATCCATTTTGCACATTTATAAATCTAACATTCTTCCGTGCATTGAATACTGTTGCCATATCTGGAAGGGTGTACCTGCTATTCATCTTGAGGTTCTCGAAAAATCCAAAGAAGGATCTGCAATGCAATCAACCTCGACATGGCATTTCGACTTCAGTCACTTTCTCACCAACGTGACGTGGCTTCCCTCTGTCTTTTCTACAAACATTTTTATGGCAACTGCTCCAGGGAGTCTTTTCCCTTGGTGCCCCGACCACATGCATTTAAACGTGCTGCTAGATTGATATCTGGGTTTCATCCATTAACCATTGAAATAGTTGAATATAACTCGCTTCTACTCCAACGGTTTCTTTTCTCGCAATTCCCGTCTGTGGAACTCTTTTCCATTTACTTGCTTTCCTGATACTTACAATCTCCAAAATTCAAATCTAACGTCAATTGCCATCTTTTATCTTCTTGAACCGCATTCACTTATTTATCCTATCCATTGTACCCAGTCTTTTCTCGTACTTTAACCCCCATGCCTGACCTGAAATGATTAAAAAAATGTGCAACATGCAAAGCTGCACTCAGGGTGAAACACATTTTAGCTCAATGCACTAATTTCGTACCTGCAACACGGAACTACTACAAAGAAAACAACATGAGGCCACTATTCCAGAATACAAAAACCGTCAAAATAAAGTCTCATATATATATATATATATATATATATATATATATATATATATAATAAAATCGACTCTGTACGTATCCAAATCTTAAAATCTTACACAAGTAATTTTTTAGGACCACGAATAACCGGCAGAATCTAACTCCGTTATTGTCCGCCGCTATAAAGCTTTGGACAATGAGGGGAAAAAAAAAAGAAAACTGCGGAGCACCGACAATACATACAGTACTTCACAGCAAAGAAAAAAAAACCCTCAAACGGAACGAACCACAAAGAAAGAAAAGTGCTCGATACAAAACTAACCAAAAAGGATTAACCAAGAGGCAGTGACGTAGAGCAAAAACACACGAGAAAAAATCGCAAGATCGCAAAGACCTACCGCGGTTTTTTTTTCTTCGAACAACCCCTTCCCCAGATGGGTTAGTCTTTGATAGGTGTCTATTTATTTGATTAGTCCTTGGTCTGCCTTTGCCCTGACGAGCCGTTGTGCGAAAACGCGGTAGGTCTTGGCGATCTTTCGATTTTTTCTCGTATATATATATATATATATATATATATATATATATATATATATAAAATCTATGTTTGCCTTGAAAGTATAAAATTATGAACAAAATATCAACAGTTGAAATAAAAAAAAAGTGCATCTAAAATATCAGTCAGTCAAGTGCCATGCGTGATACACACGCTTGGGCGATTATGTCTCGAAAGAGACATGACTGACTGGGCAGAATATTTATCCTGCAGTAAACTTTCTGCGGTAGACTGGTTGCTAGCCAAGGCTATAGAACCCAATCTGTCCTATTATTTAACCCATAACTGGAAGAAAAATAGATAGATTATATCACATTATTATATTAAGAATAATTATTGGGTGATCAGTTTAGTACTTCATAACAATAGAAAACAGGTCCCCCACTTTATGCCAAGAAATTTAATTATGTTTTCAACTATTATATTCAGTCAGTCAGTCAAGTGCCATACGGGATACAGGCTTGGACTGTTATGTCTCGATAGAGACACGACTGACTGGGCAGAAGATTATCTCGCACTAGGTTGCCATTAATTTCTGCAGTAGACTGGTCCTGTTATTTAACCCATAACTGGAAGGAAAAGAGATAGATTATATCACATTATTATATTAAGAATAATTATTGGGTGATCAGTTTAGTACTTCATAACAATAGAAAACAGGTCCCCCACTTTATGCCAAGAAATTTAATTATGTTTTCAACTATTATATTCAGTCAGTCAGTCAAGTGCCATACGGGATACACGCTTGGGCTGCCATGTCTCGATAGAGACACGACTGACTGGGCAGAAGATTATCTCGCACTAGGTTGTCATTAATTTCTGCAGTAGACTGGTTGCCGACCAAGGCTATAGAACCCAATCTATCCTATTATTTAACCCATAACTAGAGAGAAGAGATGGATTAATACCTTCCCCAAGAGTATTTGCGCGTAAGTGAATGCAAGGAATTCAACTGGAATTTGAACTCGGCTAACCGATTTGTTGTTCCGAGTCGATATCCGTTGCACCACAATTTACATATTACGGGTTTATTAAAATGGACATTTATATTTTCAAGCTTCCATATTCAATCCTCATCGGGAAATTAAATAGTTAAATTAAAGAAATTCTTATAATAGGACCTGATATAGTTTTAAACACACGGTCGCCTTAGAGTTGCAAATTAAATAAATATATATATATAATCATTTTACCGCAAGCAAGGCAGGGTTACCACAGATACACAGGGGTTACAGCGAAAGAGAAAGGGAGAGTGAGGAGGAAGAGAGCGAGAGAGAGAGAGCGAGAGAGAGAGAGAGAGAGAGAGAGAAATAAGAACAGGGTACAAGGGATGCCGAAGAAAGGATAAGAGTTGAATGGGATTTGGAGAGAAAGAAGGAAGCAATTGAAGTTGTATGCAAACTTTTGGAGATTGTAGCAATCAGGGAAGCAGGTATACTGCACGCAGTTCCACAGACAAAAAGTGGGAGAAAAGAAACTATTAGAGTAGAAGTGTGATTCTATGTGACTGCTTTGACAGTAAAATCTTGAAACCTTGAATGCCAATCTAGTACCACAAGTAAATTCATGTGATCAAGGCACCAAGGAAAAGAGCTCGTTAGTTCGAAAATCGTGAAAATATTTATAGAAAAGACAGAAGGAGGCCACAGTACATGATAAAATAATATACTTTCTGTTATATGATGTCATAAAAAATATTATTTCTCCGGTAACCGTATATTAATTCGATGTCAAAATCTGATATATTTCAACTCTAGCTTAACCTTTGAGTAAGGTTAATTTCTCGTAAATAAATTGTTTGTATTTTAGAACATTTACTGCGCATGTTCTTTATCTTTAAAGTAGAATCTAATATATATATAAAATGTGTGTATATATATATATCAAATCAAGCATAATATATATATATATATATATATATATATATATATATATATATATATATATATGCGTGATTTGATAAAGTGCAGGATGAAAGGCGTGAAAGTTTTTATCGAATGTTTTGTCATTTGATAATCGTCTTTTGTTTTTTCGTTAGTCTGCTTTTTTTCAATGATCAAATCAACTGAGAATGTATAAGCTTTTTTCATAAATATTTTCTATAAGTTATAGAATTTTCTTTGATTTA
The DNA here is from genome assembly GCA_037127315.1 of Ascarosepion bandense. Classification (NCBI taxonomy): domain Eukaryota; kingdom Metazoa; phylum Mollusca; class Cephalopoda; order Sepiida; family Sepiidae; genus Ascarosepion; species Ascarosepion bandense. The sequence continues at coordinate 2,098,571 of JBBBDQ010000377.1, read as the reverse complement.
TTTAGGGTCTCTTATCAAAACCTGATTCCTTCCTTACCTCTGTGTACTTTGCTTCTTAATAAGTAAAAAAATAAAAATGATTAAAGACAGAAAAAAAGAACTAAAACGTTTTTTTTACGTACTCTATGGCATGCGCACAAACTCACGTGCATTTCTTTTTTTATACGTGTGTACATGTATACATGCGGGTGGCGGGGACGATATTTACATGTTTTTTGTACATTCTTATATCATGAATCCTATTTTGATAAGTATTATCTTTTAAGTCAACTTCTCTGCTTTGAATATTAGGTTCTCGCGTAGATATGTTATTTATTTACCTCATATATTGCGTACTTTGCTGCCAGTATAACAAGACCAAAGGATGAGGTATTAAATGGGAAAGAAGACACACCGTGCGCTAATATTTACCAATCGTCCTCCACATCTCACCCCCTCTCTCTCTCTCTCCCTCTCTCTCACTCTCGCCTTTGCTTTCACACTGGCACGCACACAAACACACTCGTACACAGACACACACAAGCGTGCGGGTGTGCTTAAAAAACTACTAGCACAAACAAAACAAGAAATTTTGGCAATCAGTGAAACTTCTAAACAACAAAAATTTATCCAGATTCGCCTTTTAGATTTCACTACTGTTCGATGAAATAAAGAGGAAAGGGATTGTTCATAGCCAAGATATAATGTACGAACAATCTAATATACATTAACAAAAACTCCAACCTCTAAGGCATTCAATCAAATACCCATATCTATAAATAAAATAATCTCAATAAATTCTAGCCTAGCAATAAAAACAACATACTTATCTATCGCCCGGTTCACACTCCACCCACGTTTATTGAACAGGTTAAGAGGCTCATCCCTTGTTCCCTGTTTAGGATGTGGTTTCCGGTTTTCTCTTTTCCAATCTTTTCACTATTACGTAGCCCCCTGCACATCAGTGGCGTTACTGTCTTGCTCGGGGTGATACGATTAAAAAAGAAAAAAAATATGAATAAGCCCTAAGAATAATCGGGTATTTAAACAAACTAGAATGCAAAAACGAAAACAATTCAAACAAAAACAACAGAAAAAAAAATAATTTGGTTCACCTTCTGCAAGTATACAATAAAAAACAAAAATAGAATATTTTTCAAAATAATTGAAAAAAAAAACTTCCCTAAAAACAACAAGCAATGAAAAAAACTATCGACAAAAATACAATCAAAATCATTGGTAGCTGCAAGTTTAAGAATTTAATAACCAAGTACAATGAAAACTGCTTAGCAAAACCAATCACAACAATAACAACCAACGAAATAACACCAATAAATGTAACTGTCAAAATAAAATAAAAGAATTGCACATTTAACAAATGTTTAATCAATAACATAATATACAAAGTTACAGTAATAAATAATATTAACGCAAACAAAAAATTTACATCACAGACAAAAGCTTTGAGAGAAAGATATAAAAACCCGAAAATATCATTCAAAACAGAAAAATACACAAACAATACAACCTTATCAATACAAAAAATACAGTCACAAAATATTAACCGTCAAAATTTGAAATTATGCTTAGTGAAAAGACTAGTAATAATTACTTTTTAAAATAAAAACAAAGTATTAAACAAAAAAAAACAAAACAAAAAAAAACGAAATAATGGATAAATGTACGAACATAAATAAGTACTTATTTAGCTCCGTAATTTAGTCAGTCAGGTAGTTAAGTGCCATAAGTGATACACGTTCGGGCGATCATGTCTCGAAAGAGACATGACTAACTGGGCAGAAGATTATCCCGCAGTAGGTTGTGTATGTGTATCTATATATGTCACATATATGCAAGCATTCAACATTCAAACAATAAAAACAGTAACACATCTACTAAAAATAACTCAACATATAACAATTTACAAAAGAAAGGAGGAAAAAGAAAATAAAAAAAGAAAACAGAAAATAAAAAAAAATCTAGAGTGAGAACAAATGACTGTGACACACAACACCTGCAAAAAAGACTATGACACCCTACACCTGCAAAAATGACTATGACACCCTACGCCTGCAAAAATGGCTATGACACCCTACTCTTGCAAAATGACTATGACACCCTACAACTGCAAAATGACTATGACACCCTACACCGGAAAAATGATTATGACACCCTACACCTGCAAAATGTCTATGACACTCTACATCTGCAAAATGACTATGACACCCTACAACTGCAAAATGACTATGACACTCTACATCTGCAAAAATGACGATGACACTCTACACCTGTAAAATGACAACACCCTACGTCTGCAAAAATGACTATGACACTTACACCAGCAAAATGACTATGGCATCCTGCACCTGCAAAAATGACTATGACACCCTACAACTGCAAAATGACTATGACACTCTACACCTGAAAAATGACTATGACACCTACACCAGCAAAATGACTATGACACCTACACCTGCAAAATGACTATGACACCCTACACCTTCAAAATGACTATGACACCTACACCTGCAAAATGACTATGACACCCTACTCCTGCAAAATGACTATGACACCTACACCTGAAAAATGACTATGACATCTACACCTGCAAAATGACTATGACACCTACACCTGCAAAATGACTATGACATCCTGCAACTGCAAAATGTCGATGACACTTTACAACTGCAAAATGACTATGACACCCTGCAACTGCAAAATGACTATGACACCCTACACCTGCAAAATGACTATGACACCCTACACCTGCAAAAATGACTATGACACCCTGCAATTGCAAAATGACTATGACACCCTACACCTGGAAAATGACTATGACACCCCCATTCCTGAAAAATGAGGTGTGCATCTACACAAACACACAGACTCGAACAACTTAGTAGTAAATATTGACAGTAAATTGCGAGATGTAAATGAAGAGTGGAAGGATAAAATCCGCTTACGAAATACCGGAGCCGAGATGCTGAAGGTGACATCAATCATATAAGTGTCAGTCTTTTACTTATATTAATTCTATCTTTGATATCAAGCAGTTTATTACAAAGTTTGCTTATCTTAAATTCCTTTCTATCAGTATTCCACTGACTTCACGCTGTCTACCTGATCGCTATATTCCTAATAAAATTTCTTAAAAAGTATTCAGGCCGGTAGAGTTATATATATATAAATATAATCTTTAATTAGAAACAGAGTATCTACTCAAATACGAGTATCTATTAAAAATAATGTTCGTGTGTGTGTGTGTGCGTGTGTATATATATATATTTCTAATAAAATTTCTTAAAAAGTATTCAGGCCGGTAGAGTTATATATATATAAATATAATCTTTAATTAGAAACAGAGTATCTACTCAAATACGAGTATCTATTAAAAATAATGTTAAAAAAATGTCATAATTTGTATTTATTTCTGAGATGAGTAATTTTCAATAATCTTGGAATTATTTCGAACTTTTCTTCTCATCTTGGTTGATATAAGTGTTATAAAAAACACAACATTTCGACCAAGTACCCTCTGCTCATCATCAGGTGTCAATAGATCGGCTGATTTGTATTATCTCGTTGATTATTGCGAAGTATCCTGTGAAATCAATTATTGTTCTTTCATGTTGGATTTGTTCTTTCATGTTGGATGACCAGAGTCTCCTTGGCCGAAACGTTGTGTCTATTATAACATCTATAACAACCAAGATGAGAACAAAAGTTCGAAATAATTCCAAGATTATTAAAATATGTCGGTTGTTAATTCACTTCGTAAATCTCTGGAACTTTCCATAAAATTGTCTGTTCAAATCTTTTTACATTAAGATATCCTTTCAGAGAAGAGAATGATATTTACGAAAAATCGAAAATTTGTGTTTATAAGGCTTGATTCGGCTTAATTGGTCTAAGATACATTAGATCAGTTGATAGCTTCCTCTATGTTGTTAGGGGTCACAGGTTCGAATGTTGCTGAATGACTCATATTTATTGTTGGTTTCATTATTATAGAAATACATTTAAAATCAGGGTTTGTTGGGACTTACAATGATTCGCTAAAATGAGGACACACGCTGAAAAAAGCCCTCAAACAGAATAAAAACAAAATTTTATCGTCAAAGTCATTATTCTATTACTAAGAAGAAAGACAAGAAGATTTAATTTTTTTAAAAATCATCTCATCCTAAGCAAGGCATTCTACTGTCACTGTTGCGCAGAGGGTAACATAGGGGAAAGTGATGAGAAAGAGTTTAGTTATGGGAAAAGTCAGGAGGAGGGTAATAGACGGATGAGAATAGCGAGTATGAGGGTGGAGTAGATGGAAAAAAGTGATTGAATGAATGGATCTGAGTTAGTGTGATAGGAGATGTCTACTGACCTTACATTTAAATTCCCGGAGATTGTAGCTGTCGAGGAAGCAAGTATATGGAAGGGAATTCCACAGGCGGGATGAGCAAGAAAAGAAGCTATTAGAGTAGAAATCGCGGTTACATTTTTTTCGGTTTCACTGTAAAAGGGTGTGACCTAGTTGCAAATCTAGTAGCTCGTGTAAATTCATACCTAGGGGGCACCAGTGATCTAAGTTCATTGGAGCAGAAGCTGTGAAAGTATTTATAGAAGAAGCACAGGGAAGCCACGACACGCCGGTGAGTGAGATAGCGACTGCAGCCGAGCTGCCAAGTCGGTATCTATCACATTCTACAGAATCTACGTTGGATTCTATCAAGAACCCTGAGGTGAATAAAAGGGACACCCGACCAGATGTGGCAGCAGTATTCAATACACGGGCGGATGGTAGATTTTTATCTGTGCAGGATGGACAGTGAACCGACCTTGCTTTGATTATTAAATTATATTTTGGTCCTTTTTAGAAACTTCGAGATTTTTGGTTAAAGTTAGTTTTCTTGCGGCAATGGCTGAGTAGAAAGTCGTACAGGAAATCTTAGCGTCTTTTTTGCGGTGAAAACGCATTGATTTGGAAGTTCATGCAGAAATCACGTAATTGTTGGATTCTAAATAAACCTTCAGAAATAATTTACAAATGCTTGCACTTATAAAAAAATTGTAAAAATATTTCTCTAGAAAATCTTTTAACCGCCGATTTTTTAATTTTATGAAATTTCGATAAGTTGTTTTTTGTAGCGCTTGGTGTTTACAGTAGAAAACACTTGGCAACAGAACTTGGCAACTCGAATACAGTCACTTTCTCACTGACGCGATGTGGCTTCCCTGTGCCTCTTCTACAAATACTTTCACGGCTTCTGCTCCAATGAACTTAGCTCACTGGTGTCCCTTATATATAGATTTACTCGAGCAACAAGATTAGCAACTAGGTTCCACCCTTTTACTGTGAAACCAATAAAATGTAAACGCAAATTCTACTCCATCAGCTTCTTTTCTCGCACTTCCCGCCTGTGGAATTCCCTTCCATTTACTTGCGTCCCCGACAGCTATAATTTCCAAGAATTTAAATGTAAAGTCAATAGTCATCTCCTATCTCACTGACTTGCATCCTCTCTCATGCTTCTTTCTCCGTACACTCCACTCTCAGCAGTATTCTCATCCTTCTCTTACCCACTTCCTGACACACTCTATAACCTGTCATTCTTTCTCCTGTCACTCTTTCTCCTCTAAGTAACCCCCTGCAAAACAGTGGCAGTATAATGCCTTGCTTGGGGCGATATGATTATAAAAAAATTTCTATACTATTATAATGTGAATAAAAAGTGGGGATCAATTCTAGATTACAATCAATATATAAACTGATCCCTCACTTTATGGCTACAGTCAACCTTCTCTTACCCACTTTCTGACATCCCCTATAACGTCTCACTCTTTCTCATAACTTTCTTCCTATGTAACCCCTTGCAAAACAGTGGCAGTAAAATGTCATGCTAGGGGCGATATGATTATTAAAAAAAAGCAAATAAAAAAAAAGAAAAGAAAAGAGTAGTTATAAAAACAAGTTTTTGAGAATTTAAATCATCAATTTTTGTAGTCAAACAGGACCATCAGTTCCAAAATATATGTGCGTTGTGGAGCATTGAATATTGGCTCTGAACGAAGAATCGGAGGGCCGAGTTCGAATTCCAGCCGAATTATTTGCATTCATTTACGCGCAAATATCCTTGGGAAAGGTATTAATCCGTCTATTCCTTCCAGTTATGCGTTAAATAACAGGACAGATTGGGTTCTTTAGCCTTGGTCGGCAACCAGTCTACCGCAGAAAGCAATGGCAACCTACTGCGGGATAATCTTCTACCCAGTCAGTCATGTCTCTTTCGAGACATGATCGCCCAAGCACTTAACTGACTGACTGACTGATCGTTTAATTAGAAAAGCTTTCCATTTTTATGTATAAAATATATTATAGATACGATTGTCTGAAGAAAAAAAAATCGATGAATAATGCCTTTTTACTAGTTGTTTCATTTTTTTTAAAAATAATTAGAAGAATATATTACCATTTAAATCGCTTAAGACACTGTATTAATTTGCAGCCGTTAAGATATATCGTTATTAAATTAAGACTGTATTTAATAATAGGGACCCAATCAATATTTTAAAGAATATATTTTAGATTAATTTTTTAAATTTTAATTTTATTTCTGGTTTTTGTAAATACATATTTCCACACGAGACAATGAGACCAGTAGCTAGAGTAAATTAAACATTTTTGGAAATTTTATAAATTTTTACACTGTAAAGCTAGAGCGCGTAAAAATCAATAAAATATGAGATTTCTTTGATGATTTACTTAAATTAAGTATTTTTCTTGATAGTCAATATATATAATTCCAGGTGAAGAGGACTCAAGGTTTTACTATTTTGAATGCCCGGATATTTATTATATTATGAACAGTGCTCAAGATATAAATATTATAGTTCTTAATATAATCATATAGTTATGAATTAATTGTACATTACGACACGAAATTTCTATGTTCCGAGATAGATTCTCATCACCAGGCAATGTTTGATGTTGGTTGTGTTGATGATTTATATTTGAAGAACAAAAACCTTTGGTTTGCTGTGTATGTATGTTGGAAGACATAACATTTACATGTGTGTTTCTTTTGACTAATCAGAGCGAAGATTCATTTTTGGATGCGGCCCCCCAAAAATACATACTTACTAAGATTTTGCTAATGAAAAAGAATTACGTTGACAGATTTGGGAATTTACAATAAATTTAAATTCAATTGGAAATACCGAAAAGTATTTTGTATATTGAAAATATCAAATTTAATCTATTAGCTTGAAATTAAAACTAAAATAAAATCTTCATAAACAATTTTAAATATTAAATATTAAAAATGAAGCTTAAAACATTCGCATCGCCTTTCTTTTGAAGTATCTATCTATCTATCTATCTCTATCTCTCTCTCTCTCTCTCTCTCTATATATATATATATATATATATATATGAGAATAAATCTGACTTAGAGCCAACAGACCTACCTAGGTCTCACCTTACGCATCGTCAGGGCAAGCCGACTTGCCCTGACGATCCGTTAGGTGAAACCTAGGTAGGTCTGTTGGTTCTAAGTTAGATTTATTCGTATTTGTTTGCTCTACTATTGTATTGAGTGCTTTAGTGTTAGGGTTCTCGTCTCGGGTTTTTTTTTTCTTTTCAAGAGTATTTTGACGTATGTTCAAGTACTTAGTTTGTTTCTTGTATTATTTCCCCTTTTTTCCCCTCCGTGTTTATACTAGGTGGGTTTTTCGAGACGGATTGAAATATAACAATTATTATTATTATTATTATTATTATTATTATTATTATTATTATTATATTCATATATATATGTATGAGTGTGTGCGCGTGTGCGTGTATGTGTGTATCTTAATATCTATCTATCTATCTATCTATCTATCTATCTATCTATCTATCTATCTTAACCTATTCCTATCTATCTATCTTAATCTATTCCTATCTATCTATCTATCTATCTATCTATCTATCTATTTTTATCTGTTCATATCTATCTATCTGTCTGTCTGTCTGTCTGTCTCTCTCTCTTTCTCTCTCTCTCTCTCTCTATATATATATATATATATATATATATAGTACTGTGCAAAGGTATTAGGACAAGAACTATTTTATCTTTCATGAGGCATCAAAATAAAGTTTAAAATCACCCCTGTCCTAACACTTTCGTTCTATCAGTTTTCTACCGATATTCAGGAACATATTCGAGGCCATAATCAATGCTGACATAGTCCAACATCTTACTGCCCACAAACTCTTCTCTGACAGGCAATATGGCTTCCGCTTTGCCAGGTCCACGGCCGACTTGCTAATAACCGTAACGGAGTACATGCTCCAGGCCCTTGATGAGTCTGACGAGGCTCGCGCGGTTGCTCTGGACATCTCCAAGGCTTTTGACAGGGTTTGGCACTCTGGCCCCTATGCAAGCTACGGGGTTACGGTATTACCGGTCGCCTGCTTGACCTAATCCAATCCTTTTTAAATAACCGCAAAATGAAGGTCGTTTTGAATGGGCATACCTCTTCATCCTACAGCACGAATGCTGGTGTCCTACAGAGCTCTATCCTGGGCCCGACGCTCTTTCTTATTTTCATCAACGACCTCCCAGATGAAATCAGTTCCCAAGTAGACATCTACGCAGACGACACTACAATATACTCCCGCACCAGTAAGAAACCTGTCGTGGCGGACAGACATAATCTCGCTGCTGACATTGAACGAGATCTACACTCTGTGGTGAATTGGGGCAAGAAGTGGCTTGTCAACTTCAATGCGTCTAAGACCAAGTTGTTGTGTCAAACATCACAGGCAACCTCTCCTGCCTCCCATTAGCATGGACCAAGTGATTCTCCCTGAGAGCAACACACTACGCCTCCTCGGCCTTATCCTCTCCTCAGACCTCAAATGAAACCACTATATTGATTCCATAGCTAAATCTACTGCTAAGAATTTTGGGTCACTTTGCCGATCCAGGATGTTTTTTCCGCCTGAGTCCATCCTGCATATATACAAGTCAACCATCCGTCCGTGCATGGAGTACTGCTGCCATTTATGGTCAGGCGCCTCTGCCGTTCTCCTCAGTGTTCTCGACAGGCTCCGAAGGAGAGTCTGTAATGTGATAGGTACTGATCTGGCGGCTAGACTGCAGCCACTTCCCCACCGTCTATTTTATAAATACTTTCATGGCTTCTGCTCGGACGAACTTAAGTCACTGGTGCATCCTCAACAGGTATTTACTCGTGCAACCAGATTGGCAAATGAGTCCCACCCATTCACAGTCAGGTTAGCCAAACGCAGACGACAATTCTACTCCTGCAGCTTCTTCTCTCGCACTTCCCGCCTGTGGAACTCGCTCCCATATTCTTGCTTTCCTGACGGCTACAACCTCCAGAAATTTAAATGCAATGTCAATACTCATCTATTAACCACTGGACTCTAGCTCTCTCCCCACCCCCATATATCCTTCCCTTTCTCTCCACCTATGTATCTGTCATCGCACCTACATTCTCAGCTTTCTATTGCTCCTTTCTAACTAGTTTGTACTCCTCACTCTTTTCTAATTAATCTTTTTACATTTATATAGCCCCCAGCTCATCAGTGGCATTTCTGCCTTGCTCGGGGTGAAATGATTAAAAAAAAAATAGTGTCAACATAGTTTAAAGGTTCCTTTTCAAACTTGATTTTGATAATAGTTAGCTGTCTTACCTCGAGTAGTTCATGCAAGTGCTCTTTATTTTTGAATTTAGCAAATAGTTTATTTTTTATGCATCCCGCAATGCCAGAGGTAGCAGAGCTAACATTTGCACAAAGGAGGAGAATAAAGGCATTTATTTATCAACAAGGCAATGACCTTAAACATTCTTCAAACCTTTGTAAGATTTATTTAACTAAAAAGGAAGAGGAAGGAAGGCTTCGGAATTTGAATTGCTCCCCACAAAGCTCTGATCTCAATCCTATTGAACATCTATGGGATATTTTGGATAAAAAAATTGATAAATCTAATGTTACTTCGCAAGACACACTTTGGAAACAAATACAAGCTGCTTGGCAGGAGATACCATTAGATACATTGAAGAAGCTTGTGATGTCAATACCTGACAGAATGAAGGCGGTGATCAAAGTGTAAGGCTATTATACTAAATATTAAATTTATTTTGTAACAAGTATCTTTCTTGTTAAAGCATTTGTTGAGTAAATCAAATAAAATTACTTTAATTAAATTGTTTATATTCTGTCAATATGCCTCATAAAAGATAAAATAGTTCATGTCCTAATACATACTAGGTGCGATTAATGAATTGTCGCAATTACTTTACTATTTCAAAGCAAAAGGCTATTATACTAAATATTAACTTTATTTTGTAACAGGTAATTTTTTCTTGTTAAAACATTTGTTGATTAAATCAAATGAAATTACTTCAATTAAATTGTTTATTTTCTCTCAATATGCCTCATAAAAGATAAAATAGTTCGTGTCCTAATACGTTTGCACAGTACTATATATATATATATATATATCTTTTTTAATCGTATAATCCCAAGCAAAGCAGTACCGCAACTGATGCGCAGGGGGGCTAGATAAGAGTAAAAATTTAGATAGGAAGAGAGTAAAGAGAAAGACGAACCAGTTACAGTGGGTGTCAGAGAAGAGAACAAGAGAAGGATGGGAAGACAGGTGTGATGACAGTTGCAAAGGTAGACAGAAAAGAAAAGATATGATGTATAAAGACTGATGCGAAGGGGGCTACATAAGAGTAAAAATTTAGATAGGAGGAGAGTAAAGAGAAAGACGAACCAGCTAGAGGGAGTGTCAGAGAAGAGAGCAAGAGAAGGATGGGAATATAGGTGTGAAGACATTTGCGAAGGTAGAGAGAAAGGAAGAGAACAAGATACACAGGGTGATGTAGAAAGGATTGGAGTCAAGCGAAAAAGAGATAGAAACTGACATTGCATTTAAATTTCTGGAGGCTCTAACCCTCAGGAAAACTAGAATATGAAAGTAAGTTCCACAGGCGGGAAGTGCGAGAAAGGAAGCTGCTCGAGTACAATTGTCGGTTGTATTTTGTTGATCTAACTGTGAATGTATGTATATCTATCTAT
>JBBBDQ010000377.1:2037500-2085000 GCA_037127315.1 Ascarosepion bandense | reverse complement strand
GCAATATACTGTGCCTCCTCAGCCTTATCCTCTCTTCTGATCTCAAGTGGAACGACTACATTTAATCAATAGCTAAATCCACTGCTAGGAAAGTTGGGTCACTGTGTCAGGCCAGGGTGTTTTTTCAGCCTGAAATCATCTTGCACATAAACAAATCAACCATCCGTCCGTGCATAAAATACAGCTGTCATATATGATCAGGAACCCCTACTGTTCATCTCAGTGTTCTTTACAGGCTCCAAAAAGAGAATCGGTAATGTGATAGGTACCGACTTGGCGGCTCGACTCGAGCTACTTTCTCACCGACAGAATGTGGCTTCCCTCTGTCTGTTCTATAAATATTTTTATGGCTTCTGCTCCGACGAACTTAAGTCACTGGTGCCCCTGCTGCAGAAGTTTACTCGTGCAACCAAGCTGGCTTATGGGTTCCATAAATTCACAGATCAACCAAATACAGCCTACAATTCTACTTCCCCAGGTTTTTTTCTTGCACTTCCAGCCTGGAGAACACTCTTCCATATTCTTGCTCTCCTGACCTCTACAACCTCCAGGAATTTAAATGCAATGTCAATACCCATCTTTTATCCACTTGACTCTAATTCCTTCTACATCACCCTGTATATCTTTTCCTTTCTCTCTACCTTCGCAACTGTCATCACACCTGTGTTTCCATTCTTCTCTTACTCCTATCTCTGACACCCCCTGTAACTGGTTTGTCTTTCTCTTTACTCTCCTCCTGTTTAATCTTTTATTGTTATGTAGCCCCCAGCACATCAGTGGCAGTACTGCCTTGCTTCCAGATCTATTCTCACCCGAGATCCTAGCTTCTGTTAGGGTCCCAGCTATGGGTAAATAGTTAACCCCCAAAGTAGGGTCAAAACACAATGAAATTTTAAAAATATATTTTTATAGTCAAAATATAATCATATTTTTATAGTCGAAATATAGTCAAAAGTTCGTAAACACTTGCAAAAAATTGAAATTGTACTCGCCAAGTAATCTAAGGTTACCAGAAAACACTTGCAAAAAATTGAAGTTTTACTCTCAAAAACAACAACAATTATTACTCAAAATAAAGACCATCATTTTCCAAGATTTTCTGTCATCAATCTGCAAGCTTTCGGATCTGGTCAAAGTACCATTCAGCCGACTTCGAATCAAAGAATTCTTGACACGCTTCCTCGACTTCATCAAACAAGACGAATCGGCGGCCTTTCAGAAAGTGTTGCATTGAGCGGAAAAAGGAGGTAATCTGATAGAGCACAGTCAGGAATGTAGGCTGGATGTGGCAGAACCTCTACGCTGTCCAGCTCTTCAAACTTGTCTTTGGTCTTCCTGGCGGTGTGTGGCTTGGCATTGTCCTGCTGCATTAAAGCGCACTTTAGGTTGATCAGAGCCGAGTACTTCAACTTTTCGTAGACCCGCACAGTCTAGTTCGGCACTGATGGCACGACCATTCGGAACCAACTCAAAATGCACGATTCCTTCAAAGTTCCACCAAACGCACAACATTACTTTCTTGCTGAATCGATCTTGTTTTGGAACCGACGGTGTCTCTTGCTCTTTCTGAACCCATCGCTTGTCTCGATTGTGCTGGACCAGATAGACCCATTTCGCAAGTGTTTACGAACTTTTGCGACAACCTTATAACAACAAAATATTTTGATAGTAATAGAATTAACAGCGATACATAAAAAACAACGGTTTTTAATAATTAACATGCATATTATCAGCAATACATAAAAATGACCTGATTACCTGCACTGTTTATTGTTCGGTCTGTTGTCCTTATCTTCATTGCCATATACACGACATTTCGGTCGTTGTACGTTACAGCGTTTTCCAAGAATTTCGATCACTGGAGTATATTGTTATTTATCTAAAAGCCATGCCACTTCCTAATGTCATGTATTTATCTCCCTTTAAATCAAGTTTCTCTTATTTGTTCACCACTGCTGTAGTTAGGTACTGAACTCACGACCCTTTGAGTCACGTCAGTGGATTTAGCGAATGCTTTTATCTACTGCAAAATCTGTCTCTGAGAAGACCAGAGTATTAATTTGAGGGATTTATAAATCCAATGGATCAGTAGCCATGTTTTACCAGAGCTCATACTGCAAACTGTGGAGCAAATGATTCACTCTAGCGCTTCGTATTACCAGTTACCATATTGTATTTCAATGCTTGTCTGGCTTAGAAGATCTTTGTAGCCTAGCATATGAGTTGATTACGGCTCTATCGTGTTGAATACACCGGTTCTCGTCCGATCACCGAAGTTAAGCAACATCGAGCCTGGTTAGTACTTAAATGGGTGACCATTTGGGAATACCAGGTGCTGTAAACATAAGGACCAAGAACGGCCCACCGGTCCTCCAGTTGCTGCCCTATGCACCATCTGGGTGTGATGGATAAATGATGATGATATGAGTTGATTCCTTAGTTTGGTTTTTTTTTGTAATTTCCAGAGGCATCATATAAAAATTCTGCTTGTTCCTACCTTAGTGTTGTGGGAGCATTACCCACATATCAGAGTGAACTCATCCAGATTTTATTTAGGCCAGGAGACAGTACTTGGCGGGGACTAAGTCGTGTAACTGTAGTAGAAGCATTATTGCGATATTTCAAGACTCTGCTAAGTGCTTATATTTAATTGACTATCTGTATTTATTATATGTTGTATTGTACTTTGTATTGTTGTCAATATATGTATTTAACCCAATCCGTTGGTTCGTGTTTTCTTTGAGTGGTATTAAAACGAAGGCCACATCACTTACTTAGTTCATTCGTCCGTTACGGAACTTACTCTCTATACGAACTTTTCTTTCCCCTCTATCTTTTTACTCTTCTCAGCCTTTCTCTCACCTTTGCCAAATGGCAGAGTAGTAAAGAGTGAGAGAGTAGGAGGAGAGAGCCTATAGCATTACCGTAGCAGAAGCAGATTAAGCTAGTGGTTGTAGCAGTAATTTTGTGTGTGTGTATATGTGTGTGTCCTGTACAATAGAGTAAAAATAGGTAGGTTTGTTGTCGTATCCCGCGACCTAATAACGAAATTTCTAGTCTCTACATCCTTGGCTATTACTCAATTGGTATTTTCTGTTTCCAATGGACACAGGAGCCATGATTTTTCAGTAATAAAAAAAATATTTTCTCTTTCAAAATCTCTGACAAAATTGCGTATAGTATTTTGGTTATGGTCTGTGCATACGCCGCTTAATATAATAAAAGTTTACAGTAAAGTAGCTTCTATGAACATTGTTTTTATAGATATTTTAATAAAATTACACTCTGTGTTATCGTTATTTTATTATCCAATATCTTTATGTTTGAAGACGTTACTATCATTTGCAGTATGACAAGTAAACTTTTTCCAGGAAATCATAATTTTCCTTGCGTGGAAATTCCACTGGTTCCGCTTGTAATATAAGATTACAGTAAATTAGCTTCTATGGACATTACTTTTATAGATATTTTAATAGAATTACACTCTGTGTTATCGTTATTTTATTATCAAACACCTTTATGTTTGAAGACGTTACTATCATTTGTAATATGACAAAGTAAATTTTTTTCCAGGAAATCATAATTATCCTTCCGTGGAAATTCCACGGGTTCCGCTAGTTCTTTATTATTTTAACTTTATCCCATAGAAGATGGTGATCCCCTTTATCAATCCGTGTACGGTCAGCTGCCCCTGATTTTTATATTTCCCCTCGTGTTACTGCCTTACGATATTCTTGCACTCTTACCTTATGGGGGGAGGCCGTTTCTCCTTTATATTTCTTTCTGCAATTACCTGGAATGATGTACAGACAGTTTTTAGCCATTGGAAGTCTTACTCAAAAGAGGTATCTGCGAAGTGTAGAACCTTTTTTGAAAGTCGTCCCGGTGTTATATAGATCACAGATCCTTTGTATTTTTTTCCGATATTCCTTTCACTTGTTTTCTAGGTGTTGTTATACCCATACACCCTCATTTCCACAGTTGTTTGATCTGTTGTCATGTACCTCGGATAGTTGTTAATATTATAGGCTACTGCTTATATCGACTATTTCCTGTTCATATGTCGCTGGGTCGCAGCTTATGACTTTTGCTTGATGTTGTATGCAGCGAACGAACTCTTTCTTTACAATGTATGGATGGTGGGAATATTACTAGTAATACAGAAAACAGGAAGAAGGAAATTACTGGAAAGTAATTGACACTCACCTGAAGCGAGCTGAATATAAAATGCTCCTCATACCAATAACATTTCCACCGAGCTTCTCTACGGCATATGACTTCATTGAACTTCTTTTGATCCTTTCGAATTTATATTTAAATTGGGGTCATCAGGAGAGAACGTGCACCGTTTCGGGGCCTTCCTCTCCTGATGACCATGTTTTTTCCAAGATATATTGGTGCTAATATAGTATAAAACATGTATTAGCACCAATATATCCTGGAAAAAACAAACATACTGAAGACAATACGTAAAAAAATAATACAAGCAGTACGTTATTTTTCTATACTTCTGAGATGAGATAGTATTTACATTACTTACATGGTTCGGATTGTTGTTCTCATCGTTACTGACAAGTTTACGACCTTTCGGCCGTTGAACGCTCCGGTCTTCTTCAGGTGATAAGAATTTCGAACCGAGCCCTTAATTTCGATCAATAGGGCAAATATTTCTAATTCCATGTGCAATGTCACTTCTGGACGTAGTTATCTTCCTTGAAATTAACTCGTTAAGTTATTAGTTCACGACTGTTGTTGCGTGGTATTGAACTTTTAACACTTTGGTTCAAGTCGCTTATATCTACTGAGCCATATGTCCTTATATAATGTGCAAGCAATACATGATTTAGAAAAGAAAATATTTCCCGCAATACATTTTTGTTAACAAAATAAAAATTACTATCAATGCAATTTTGTGAAAAAAAAAAAAAAAAAAAAATCCAGCATTTCATTTTTGTAAAATAAATTACAAATGCTCCCAAGAAAATTATATTTCCGCATTAAATTGTTATGTGGCCAAGTATAAATGAATAACTCAACAACAGAATCAGAATATAAGTTGTATTCCGAGGAAAGACGGTTAGTAAGTACAGAAGTGATTAGTAATATTTACAATAGAAAGATACAAGAGTCCAATCCGTCGTAAGACGCGTGTATACGTGATTACTTCCGGTACGCCACCGGAAGTGTGACTAACTCTTTACTGACTCGCACTGACTCTTCAGTAACTCATTAGAGAGTCTCAAGTGACTCTCTACGACTCATTATTTAGTCGTTCCTCCCAGTAAGGGCAACATATGACACATGGTCAATTTATATCTGGGATTTCCGGGCTATATGGCCCGGCCAAAAAATGTCTGTCTATTTTTGCCCAGTCGTGGTTCTACCCTTCGGCGGAACCACGACTGGGTTATTGCTCTCTGCTCGGAAGCAGAGAGCGCCCTCTAATCGAAGGCAGAGAGCTGACAGTGTCGTAGAGTCGTCAGTCTAGTGACTCTCTACGACTGTATTTACTAGCCTTCCCACGCAAGGCTGGATGTGACACATGGTCATTTTATTGTGGGTATACCCGGCCATATAGCCGGGCCTAAAAATGTCTGTCTATTTTTCCCCAGTCGTGGTTCTACCCTTCGGCAGAAGCAGAGAGCTGACAGTGTCGTAGAGTCGTCAGTCTAGTGACTCTCTACGACTGTATTTACTAGCCTTCCCACGTAGGCCGGATGTGACACATGGTCATTTTATAGTGGGAATTCCCGGCCATATAGCCGGGCCAAAAAATATCTGTCTATTTTTACCGAGTCGTGGTTCTACCCTTCGGCGGAACCACGACTGTGTTATTGCTCTCTGCTCGGAAGCAGAGAGCGCCCTCTACCCGAAGGCAGAGAGCTGACAGTGTCGTAGAGTCGTCAGTCTAGTGACTCTCTACGACTTCCCTTGTAGAGAATCCACCATTGCTATATATAGCAATGGGAACAGTCCATTATGTAGTCAAATAGGGGCGGCGCCCTAACATAAATAACTAATAAGATTGGATATGCCACTAAATAAACACATTCTGAAAGTGTAAAGATTAACGAGCTAATGTTTTTATACTAAGATTCATCCAATACAAAGTTCAAGAGTCACTTAATGTAGAGTCTTATTGAATGTAATCGGATGTAAGTAGAGCTTAAAAATTGTGAATTCTTTTTAATTGTTTCACCCCAAGCAAGGCGGTACCGACGCGCAGGGGAATACATGAGAGTAAAAGTTGAGACAGGAGAAGAGGGATGAGAAAGAAGACCCAGTCACAGGGGGTGTCAGGGAAAGGGCAAGAGACGGATGGGAACACAAGTGTGAAGACAGTTGCGAAGGTAGAGAGAAAGAAAAAGAACAAGATATACGGGGTGATGTAAAAATTCCTGGAGGTTCTAGCCATCAGGAAAGCAAGTATATGGAAGGGAGTTGCACAGGTGGGAAATGCGAGAAAAGAAGCTGAAGGAGTAGAATTGTCGCCTGTATTTGGTTAATTTAACTGTAAAAGTGGTGGGATCTTGTTGCCAGTCTGGTTGCACGAGAAAATTTTTGTGGCGGGGGCACCAGTGACTTAAGTTCGTTGGAGTAGAAGCCATGAAAATATTTGAAGAATATGAATAGGATGGAGGGCAATTGACCTCCTTATAAGAATTTGGAACGAATAGTAAAAGAAACTAACCATTTACCATTCAACCTTGAACTTGAAACTCTTACTAATCCGGAACTCTGATTGGCTAACTGCTGTTTAATGAGAATCCCTTTTAGGCGCCACATGGTATACGCGATTCTGAAACTTTTCATTTTTGCAACTAAGTGACCACTCGTTTATTGGGGCCGTCCATTTGGATGTTAGTGGAATACAACAGCCACGGAAGCACAGATCCCACTTGATCTTTGGACACCCTTCTAACAGTTAAGTCCACAAATATCTTAACTTATTGATAAATGGAACTTTGTCTGTGTGTGTGTGTCTGTGTGTGTCTGTGTGTCTGTGTGCGTGTGTCTCTGTGTGTGTATCCGTTAACTATAGACTCCAAAACGGCTGAACCGATTTTCTTGAAAATGTACACAGTTGTACTATACGCGTCTGCGAGTGTTCTTAGCTAGGTTTTGTATCGAGGTATCCCCGATAAATATCGAAAATCGATAATCGAAAAAATCGGGTTATAGAAGGAGTGGTCCGATTTTAATCATATTTGATACACTCATAGACAAAGACATCAGAAATGATATTCACAGTTTCAAGGTTGCAATTCTTACAATAGTGCAGAAAATCGATAATATATATATATATATATATATATATATATATATATATAAGGCAAGATGTTGTGTGTGTGTGTGTGTGTGTGTGTGTGTGTGTGTGTGTGTGTGTTTTTCTGTCTGTATGTCCTTAATACAAATCCACAACTTTTTATCCGATTCTCACCAAACTTCACACAAATATTCTTTAGGCTGAGTCTGAGCTCCAGGGCCATGGACCATGGATTAGTTTTAAAGCATTTATTACACCCGAGCAACGCCGGGCTATACTGCTAGTAAATTATATTTGCAAGCCTTTTTTTACCAATTGCGCATACACCCTTTTCTGTAAATTAAACTCGTTGAATTTAATGGTGTGGTTGAATTTTTTCTCATCTTTAAGTGAACCCGTCTTTGTCTTTGACTTTGTGGAACCTAACTGTGTACCGAGAAAACCTTTATATGCTAACTAGGTCTGAACTGGTGAAACTATAGAGTGAAGCTTATCTGAACATTTGCCACCGAAATAACATTAAGATAGCGTCGTTGCGTCCGTGAAAAAGAGGCAACTTCTGATGCTGGCCATTACTTTTGTTTCTAATCTGATTCTTAACTAATGTTTGCTAATACGATTCTTAAGTAACAACTTGAAATTGTGGCTTTTACCAGACTAGAGTCATTTCTGAAAAAGTCTCTGTAATAATGGCGCAGTGATGATTAAAAAATTGTGTCCCAGAAAATTTCCGCTGTAGTTGGAAACCCAATGGGTGCTCTTTGTTTGTAACCTTGTGGAAGAATCACCAAATATAAGAAAATAAGAAAGTCGCAACACTGCTAATAAGTGCGATGTTGTCGCTAACTGGCATCAGCTCTGGTGGTTGTTATTCAAGTCTGGTTATAAGCAAGAAATTGGATGCTGAATTTTCAGGGCAAGATCCTTCTCAAACGTGGTGTAATGGTTAACAAGCTTGTCTCGCTAGAATCATTACAATTGTGTAGTGAGTTTGATCCTCACCGTATGCTCTATATGAACAGTATAGAAAAGAAGAGAGAGCAAGAGAAAAGAGCGAGAGAGTAAAACGAAAGATAGCTAGTGCAAGGAAAGTGAAAGAAGAGAGAGTAAACTAAGAATGCAAGGGAAGAGAAAAGAAAGAAAGAAAGAAAGAAAGCAAA
Source organism: Ascarosepion bandense (assembly GCA_037127315.1). NCBI lineage: Eukaryota > Metazoa > Mollusca > Cephalopoda > Sepiida > Sepiidae > Ascarosepion > Ascarosepion bandense. Next base: position 2,076,573 of record JBBBDQ010000377.1, on the reverse strand, counting down.
GAAAGAAAGAAAGAGAGAGTGAATAACGGAAGAAAGCGAGAGACTAAAGGAAAGATAGTCCATGGAAAGCAAAAGAATGCAAGATAAGTGTGTGTGTGTGTGTGTGTGTGTGTGTGTGTGTGTGTGTGTGACAGAGAGAGAGAGAGAGAGATAGAGAGAGTGTGAGAGAGAGGGTAACTGGTGAAATAAGACAAATCAGAGAAAGAGTGACAGAATATATAGAGAGAAAGCAAGGACAATTGTATATAAAAGAAGAGAGAGATCAAAAGAAGAAAAAAGAGAGAGAACATATGAAGTGAAAGAAGATAGAGTGAAAGAGTGTGTAAAGAAAAAAGAAATAGAACTTATAAAGCGAGAGAGGGGGAGAGAGAGAGAGAGCAAAGTATGAGAAAGAAATTATATACAAAGAAAGCGAGGGAGCAATGAAAAAGAATTGAGAAGAAGGAAAAGTCAAGTGAAAGAGAGAGTAGAGGAAAGAGAGTGCAAGGGAAGAGAAAGACAGAGGGAAGAGAAGTGAGGGAGAGAGGTAACAAAGAAAGTGAAAAAAGTACTAGAGAAGAGAGCAAGAGAAGAGGAAAAAGTCAAGCAAAATGAAAGAAGGTAAGAAAAAAGAGTAAAAGTGAGTGAGAGAGAAATGAGGAAGATAGGAAAAGAGATAATCTTAAAATATTGCCATTAAGAAAGCAAACAAACACAGAAAAAAAAGAAAAAGAAAAAGAGAACTCATTAAAAAATTAATATCGGATTAAAAATTAAAAACAGCGGTAAAATATTATCTTGACATATATAATTATTCTCTCTCTTTCAGTATATATATATATATATATATATATAAGAAAAATTAAGGTAGACACGTTATTTAATGGTAAATCGGAAGTATGGGGCCTATTTCAGGCGAACCATCATCAGCTTCTGTCTTTATTGTACAGAAGATTTATATATATATATATATATATATATATATATATATATATATATATATATATGAATGAAATGATTTGTTTGAACATTATTTTTGATCGATAATCTTATTTGAGTAGATATTCTGTTTATAATCAAACAGTATTATATATTTATTTCTACCAGCCTGATTGTTTACGATAAATTTTTCTTACGAAAATGTGTGTCATTCGGCAGGATTCGAACCTGCAACCCCTATCCACATAGGGGAAGCCATGTTGACGATCAATCTAAACTAAGTCAAATTACGCCTATAACACAATTTTAGAATGCATCGTAATAACCATCTCTGCTCTCTTTATTATTATGATAGATATCTCGCTTAAAAAAAATAAAGGAAATTATTTTAGGCTACTTTCGGCCGACACTATGTCAGAATAAAAATCGTCGGCAAAATTAAAACGCAGAAAAGTTTCTAAGAAAAATTTTTAACAACCACTGAAGTAAAGAGAGAAAAACATATATTACATATATTGGGTCATTTTTATATATTACCTTTTTTTCTTACTAACGTCTTTGTTTTAATTTTGCCGAGGATTTTTATTCTGACGAAGTCTCGGTCGAAAGGTGCCTAAAATATTTGGTTTTCTTTTAAGCGAGATGCCTTTGTATCTATCTTAATAATAAAATGATCCTATTTAAATTAATTATATTTTGGTGTGGTAGAAAAAAAAACTTGTTCACACACACACACACATACACACACACACACACACGCACACACATTTATATATATATGTACAAAAGTATACGGTAGATATGGATGGAATAAAATTACGTATCTAAAGAAACACTATTCTTAAAAAAAAGTGCTCAATACAAAGTAGAGCGAACATTATTTATTTAGAATTTATAACATAAATATGTTATAATATCACTACAAAAGTAGCTATTTTGTTTCAACACTGCCTGTGTCCTATCAAGTGATAATGCTTATTTCAAATTGAAGAGTTTTAAAAGGTTCAAAAGTAGCTAAACGTCCTTAATCAAGGGGGCATTCTTACATAGACAGTGCGAACCAATGAAAATAAAGTGATATCTAATTTGAATATTATGGGAACAAACTCTAAAACAATTTATTGGGGCATTAATATTCATATTTGATCAAAATAGAGATCAACATTATTAATCGACTTTTAGTTTCACTTTATTTTTATTGCGAATTTTAAATTGCCAGTTTAACAAAGCATTAGTTTTAGATTATTATACAGTTATTCAGATATTAAATGAAGAAAAGACATATATACAAATTTATAGACATCACCATATGGACAAATAGACGAGTATATACACAAAGAAACAGTGTATTGGTATACAGACACATGATGTACAGATGAATATACGCATATATATATATATATATATATATATATATATATATATATATATATATATATATATAGCATAATGATAATCCGCGTATACTGTCTTAATATGTATTGGAAAAACTACTAAAATGTTATAAGTTAAAAATGTATATATTTTTTAACTTACAACTTTTTAGTAGTTTTACCTATATATATATATATATATATATATATATATATATACACAAATTTTAAAATTTTGTTTTTATCGACGTGTCAATTGATCGGTCTACACTGTCTATGTAACAATGACTAAAGGGAATTCGGCTAGTTTTGGACCTTTTAAAATCATCATCTTGAAAAAAAAAACATCATCACTTGATAGGACACAGGTTGTGTCGAAACAAAATAGCTACTTTTGTGCTGTTATTATAACATATTTATGTTATATATATATATAATTATTTTTTTTATTTTAAATTATTAGTTTACATTGCGTCACAGAAATTTCTGTTTCGAGATTTTTACATCGTCATCATTATCGTCATCATGTTAGATCATTGTTGTGAAAAACAAAAAAGAATAATTTTGTAACAATAATGGATACATCAATGGAAATGGAGCCTAGACAGAGGTTTAGATCGACTGACACTTTTGCCGTTAAGATTGAAAGAAGTCATCTATTCCCCAAAATTTAAACTTTTTCCAAATTCAAAATGGAACTCTATTCTGATTAGTTAAACTGAACACACAGATAAAACTTTTTCTATCTTCCCACAACCATAAATAACAAATGTATTGTTTCTTTTATTCAAATGAAAATCATTTTCACAACAATGATCTAACAATGGCGAGATAAAAAAAAACATCGAAACATAAAAATTTCTGTGTCGCAATGTGAACTATATTAATTTTAAATAAAAAAAAAAATTATATTAGGCTCTACAATATTGTACAAAATTATATTAGGCTCTTACAATATTGTTTTATATATAAAAAGTAAATGCCAGAGAACTCGGAATTGTAAAACTTGTTTCACTTCACCTGGATTTGTTTATATATATATATATATATATAGCTTCATTAACGGATGAGTAGATATGAAAGGAATGGCTTAGTTTGATAGGTACAGACAGGCTAAGATCGATATGTGGATAGATTTAAAGAACCAGATAGACATAACAAGTTAGATATAAACAAAACGAGACTGGGATAGATAAAATGATATAAAGAGATTGCAATAGATAGATATAGACATTTTTTTTATGAACAGATAATGAGCTAGCTGGATAAATTGGTTGATTTATTTAGAGAAGGTGAAGGTAGATATAGACAAAGTTAGACTGAGATAGGTAGCAAGCTATATATGGTGGACCGATCGATTAATACACAGATTGATATGAACAGATTGAGATAGATAGATAGATAGATAGATAGATAGATAGATAGATAGATAGATAGATAGATAGATAGATAGATAGAACAGAGTGAGAGAAATGAACAGAATGGGATAGATAGATAGATAGATAGATAGATAGATAGATAGATAGATATAGAACAGAATGAGAGATATGAACAGAATGAGATAGAAAGATAGATAGATAGATAGATAGATAGATAGATAGATAGTAGAGAGAGAGAGAGAGAGATAGATAGATAGATAGATAGATAGATAGATAGATAGATAGATAGTGATAAGCAGATTAGATAGATAGATAGATAGATAGATAGATAGATAGATAGATAGAGATACAGATTAAGATAGAGATAGATAGATAGATAGATAGATAGATAGATAGATAGATAGATAGATAGATAGATAGATATCAACATGAGAAACAGAAAATGCGTATGGATAAAAAATGGTGTACTTTACTCGATAAAGGCAAACAAACAACGCCCCCGTCACACCAAGATAGGTAAAAACGTGCACGTTTGTAAAAAGAAGTCTTATTTTTTTATTAATCTTCACTATTTTGTCGATATTATTTTAGCCCGGTCATAAATCTTTGCTCTCCATTTCCCGGGTCGAGGTGAATGACATCTTCCACTCGAAGCAGTTCGATGGTCGAATGATGGGGTTGGCGATAAGTTGAATATGGTCATCAAGTCAATAGAAAATTTAATATCAGCGCAGTTTGACTTATGACTGCTCATGCAGTGGCATCTGCATGGGAGTTTTTTGTGAATTTTTCATTGACAATCAAACTGTTCTGAAGCCAATGCTTTTTTCTATAGACATATAAAAATCCTATATTAACAGGAAACAGGGAATATTCTTTATGTATAAAAAAGGCTGTCATGTGTAAAATTGTGTGTGTATATATATATATACACGCATAAATCCATACAGATTAAATTAACATATGCGTATGAATGCAGATGTGTTTTTGAAAGCTATGCATCCTTATATAAGTACGCTCATCCAATCGTACAAATCTATCTATCTATCTATCTATCTATCTATCTATCTATCTATCTATCTATCTATCAGTTTTAATATCTTCATTTCTATCCGGTTTTCTTAATCTCTCTCTCTCTCTATATATATATATGAGTATCTTTCTTTTTCTAGCCCTTTCTCTGTCTGTCTGTCTATCTCTCTCTCTTTCTCTCTCTCTCTCTCTCTCTCTCTCTATATATATATATATATATATATATATATAATTTTTGACAATGACAGCCTTTTTTATACATAAAGAACGACTTACAAAGGACACAATACAGCACCTTTATATATATATATATATATATATATATATATATATATCACTCTCTCTCTTTCTTTCTTTCTCTCTCTCTCTCTAACTCTCTCTCTCTAAATATATATACAATTTTTGAGAATGACAACCTTTTTTATACATAAAGAACGATCTACAAAGTGCACAATACAGCACCTTTATATATGTATATATATATCACTCTCTCTCTCTTTCTTTCTCTCTCTCTCTCTCTCTCTCTATATATATATATATATATATATATTGGAACTGCTGATAGATAACACTGAGTTAAGGTAAAAGGTTGGAACGGAAGCGACCAAGAAGAGACCTCATGTTTGATCAGTCTCGGAGTTGAACAATTCCGGAACAACCACAAATAACAACACAATACAAGGTCTTTCAATGGATCTATATACCTATATATATCCACATTCAAATAAAACTTCGGAAATCACATGTGTCGCATAAACATTTCGTCGAGGAATCCTCGCTTCGTCAGCGACAAAAATCTTTATTATTATCGCAAATTCAAGAAAAATTCATACACCGTAATGTCACTTGGATGACTGATGTGCGTTTTGGCGCAGTGGATATCGTTGTGTCGCAGTGGATATCGGCTCAGAACGAGAAATCGGGGAGCCGAGTTCGAATTCCAGTTGAATTCCTTGCATTCACTTACGCGCAAATACCCTTGGGAAAGGTATTAATCAGTCTCTTCCTTCCAGTTATGGGGTAAATAACAGGACAGATTAGGTTCTATGGCCTTGGTCGGCAACCAAATGGCAACCTACTGTGGGATAATCTTCTGCCCAGTCAGTCATGTCTCTTTCGAGACATGATCGCCCAAGCGTGTATCGTGCATGGCACTTAACTGACTGACTGAATGTCACTTGAAAAGAATGAGAAAAAAAAAGAAATAAGAAAAAACAGTGGGAGGGGGAGTTAAAAAAGACTGTAGATTATTTTATAAAATGACCTAACATTGTTACGCAGGGTAGGGAAGAAGTGGGAAGCAGCGAGACGGTGAAATGGATTCAAACTCGATCATTGAAAAGGATTTTCAAGATTACATATGTGTTACGAAGTCAGAATTAAGCGTGTCACAGAATAAAAGTGGAGGAAAGAGAAACGGGATAGGAAGGGAAAAAGAAAAAACGGGAAAGAGATAAGGAGAGATGGGAAGGAGAGAAACAAAGAAGTAAAGAAAGAAGAGGAGAAAGAAAGAAAAAAAGAGGAAAATAGAGAAAAAACCGCACGCCGGACCAGCAGCCATAACAGATGTCAGACTAAGAGATTGGAAAAACTGGGACAGAAACTTAAAAAAGAAAAAAATTAAAAATTAAAAAAATGGGAAGGAAAAATAGAGAAAAGGAGAAAATAGATATTTTTTAAAAACAATTACGTTTAGAAAAATATTGTCTGATTATTGTCGAGATTAAGTTAATTTAGTTAAAATTCTACTACTGGAATAAAAGACGATAACGGAAAAATATTGTATTAGTGTCGGGTATAAATTGAAGTTTGTTAAAAAATATAAATAAAAAGTAATTAAAATCTTTTTAAAAATTAATTAATACAGAAAAGAAAAAAAGAAAACGCCCTTAGATTGAGAGATCAACTGTTATAGGGAATTCTAAAGATATAGATAATGATAGGGTAGATCATAGATTTGCTTAAGCCATCTCAATATATCAATAAGGCAACTGATGTGATAGAACTGATGTGATAGAACTGATGTGATAGAAGTACAAAAATAATAGATAGGGTAGATCATAGATTTGCTTAAGACATCTCAATATATCAATAAGGCAACTGATGTGATAGAACTGATGTGATAGAACTGATGTGATAGAAGTACAAAAATAATAGATAGGGTAGATCATAGATTTGCTTAAGACATCTCAATATATCAATAAGGCAACTGATGTGATAGAACTGATGTGATAGAACTGATGTGATAGAAGTACAAAAATAATAGATAGGGTAGATCATAGATTTGCTTAAGACATCTCAATATATCATAAGGCAACTGATGTGATAGAACTGATGTGATAGAACTGATGTGATAGAAGTACAAAAATAATAGATTAATTTTTACTTTTAAATTATAAACACATACACATCTAGACATAAATATCAAACAAATATAAAGAGAATATAAAAATAAAAAAGTTTAAAATAAAGGTATATAAAATAAAAGATATTTACGCACACACACACACACACACACACACATATATATATATATAAATTAAAAAAGGATTAATTCAATGATGTTGAATGACCATTTCGAAATGGTCATTCAACATCATTGAATTAATCCTTTTTTAATTTATATTTGCTCTGTAATATTTTATTACATGGAGATCTCTTCCTGTATCATTTTTTAATATTAAAATAAAATTTTTAATATTAATTAGGATCGGGTTTTTGGAATTTACCTTCCTGCTTTTTTTCACTTGGATTAAAGTATCTGAATTAAAATATATATATATATATATATATATATATATATATATATATATATATATACTACCGGCCATAATCATTAGGCCACCCAGTATTTATTTAAAGAATAATGTATTTCATATATTATTATTTATTGCCAAGTTGATAATTCTAAATTAAAATATAATTTTTCTTTGTTAATACTGCACAGTAACATGTGCATAAAATGAACTGTTCTAGTGTCCAGTTTTTGTGCACTCTTCCTCATGCTAGTCTCTTCTTATTATTGGCTGGTCGAAGCAAAGGCTTCCTGACTACCTTGTAAGATTTTGCAAAGTAATAACAAAAGAACCATTCTGTTTTCATTTAGAATTATCCACTTAGCAATAAATACTAAAAATAGTATGAAATACATCATTTTTGTTTCTCTAAAAACTGAGGTGGCCTAATAATTATGGCCATTAGTGTTCATATACAAATATATGGCCATATATATGTATATATACACACACAAATACATAACATATACACACATGCCCATACCTATATATAAATAACAAAACATAAGAAATTATTGCTGATAAGAGAAGAAGGATTCTAGAATAACTTAAATAAAGGATTTGGAAAAATATTATAAAAAAATTGATTATATATGTAAACAATAAATCGAGTCACACGTCTTAACCTCTATAAGCAAATCATTTGAGTGAGTTTTCTGGAAATTTTCGTCGTCGTCGTCATCATCATCATCATCATTATCATCTTTATATTAATATATGGTGATAAAATCAGATCTTTATATATATATGTGTGTGTGTGTGTGTGTGTGTGTGTGTGTGTGTATAAGTGAAGATATGTGTCAGTGAATGTGTATCCTAGTGTGTATTGCACTTCCACATTCATTTTATCTGATATATTTCAAAACTTACACACAGCCATTGCAAAGTTGTTACTTTACACAACAAAGAAAAGATACTATATATGTATTATTACGCAAAAGTACATATAAACAGACAAACGTTCCTATATAAATTGAACGTCTTTTAGTTTATTACATGTGAAACGTATCTTACCAAAGGAACCAAACTGTCATATACTTTCCACTGTACTGTCTCGTTGTGTTTTTTTAAATATTTTTTAAAAGTTTAAATTCATGTTGCATAAACAAATATCTGAAAAAAATTTAATATGTGAAACGTTAGACTAAAAACACTTTTCTTACTTGTTCTTTACTTAATTTAGCATATATATATATATATATATATATATATATATATAGATATAGATATAGATATATAATACTGTTTAATTAAAAACAGAATATCTACTTAAATACGAGTATCGATAAAAAATAATGTTCAAACAAATCATTTCAAATTGTCGGTTGTTTATAACCAAGTTTCATTTCTTCGTTAATTTACGTAATATATATATATATATATATATATATATGGATCCGAAATCAAAAGGATGTTAATCGGCCTTAAAATATTCCAGTCCAGACTTAACGGTTATGTTCCCTTCCTATCCGTACAAATTTAATGTAATCATCTACCTCTTTAGACTTTCTTGGTCGAAATATTTAAGACGTGCAAGATCAAATGGTCGAGCCCCTATGTGGGTAGGGGTCGCAGGTTCGAATCCTACCGAATGACACACATTTTAGTAATAAAAATTTATCGTAAATAATCAGGCCAGTAGATATAAATATATAATACTGCTTAATTAAAAACGAATATCTACTTAAATACGAGTATCGATAAAAAATAATGTTCAAACAAATCATTTCATATATATATATATATATATATATATATATATATATATATATATACAATACAAGAAATCTAGAAGCGAGCCACCACCAGGTGGTGGCTCGCTTCTAAATTTATTGCATTGTATTCTCGCTCTACTTTCGTACCTTCGTATCGAGCACTTTATAGTTAAGGTTTCGTCTTGGTTTGTTTTTTCTTTCCAACGGGCACTAAACATATTGTTCTTGTGCGCTGTTTGTTTCTTTTTATTTTCTTCCCCCATTATTTAACCCACGAGGTAGTTCTCGCCGGGTTACAAGACCGTTTAAATTACTCTTAAGTTAACACTATTTTCGGAAGTTTAGTCTGTTATTATTAGCTTTGCCTTACTGTGATTAGTTTCCTCATTATTATATATATATATATATATATATATATATATATATATATATATAAGCCAATAAATAAAAGGACGCAAGTGAATGTGTTTCTTAGTTCAAAAAAATGATAAACAAAAATAAAAATACTTTCGTAAAATATGACATCAAAAACTTTTACCCATCAATATCTAAAAAACAGATTAATGGGATCCTTGAATTTCGCTAAACAGTTTATAAATATCCCATACGAACATATGAACATAATTCTACATTGACGGAAATCTTTACTATTCCACAGTGGTATAGCATGTTTCAACAATAAAAAAAGAGCACATTTGATATACCACAAGGTTCGTTTGATGGAGCCTAAATCCCAGAACTTATAGGACTTCATATTCTAAATAACATCAAGGATATAATCTACATAGACAACTATGGATTATACAGAGATGAGGGATAGATGACAGTGCCGGACAACAGAATAGAAAATGACAAAATAATAAAAATGCCTTTCAAACTCTTCAAAAACCTCGATTTTGAAATTGAAGTAGAAGTGAATAAAAAATTTCTCCAATATTTAGATGCAGAACTTCATCTACGAACTGGCAGTGTCTCCACATATATGAAAACAAAAACAACTTTAAAGCTTGTAAACACTTGATCTAACCATCCTGCTCGTATAACGCACCCCTAAAGGAATAGACCACAGATTATCTAAAAATGTCTCTCTCAAAATAGTCTTTGCTGAAAATAAAAAAGATTATGAAAGAGCCTTAAATGAAAATCGCTATAAAACCAATTAGAATTAAAACTCAGTTAAATAGACAAATGAAAATAATACTAGAAATTGAAACATTATCTGGTTCAATCCACCGTTCAGTTTAGAGGTAAAATCCAAAATAAGGCAAATATTCTTTAAATTAATTCATAAAACTTCCCTAAAAACTGGGAATTATATAAAATATTCAACAGAAAAGTTTTAAATTAAGTTATAGCTGTATTAGCAATTCAGAAATTGACATTAAAAAAACCAAAATGACAGAAAATTAAAAAAATAACATGCAACCTCATATCACTAATAAAGATTGTAACTGTAGTGACAAAAGTAAATTATTAAAGAAAAGTGATTTAAAAAGCAGGAGTACATTATACAGATGGAAAAAAAAACATACATAAGATCCACAAAAAGAACTTTTTTCTTACAGATGGTGTAATCACAGATCTATACCTTAGAAATTACACCAAACCAGTTAACCACGTGTGGAAATTGAAAGAAAAAATAACAGTCTCTGATACAACATAGGGGTTTAATAAAAATGCAAAACCTTGCAACGGCGGTGATGTCTGCAGATTGTGCCAAGAAGAAAATAACTATAATATTATTTCAGGACAAAAACAAATGACCAAATGAAAGATCCAAACTGATGTCTGGCTGTAATTACACCAGAAAATACATTTTAGGATAATAAAAACTCGGATTAATGTGTCTAAAATCCTTAAAAACTGATCCCTAACTTTGAAAATTCCGTTATTTTAGACTTCCAATCTCGCGTTCGGGATATTTCTTGTTGTATGTTTAGAAATTATTAAAACGATGGAGAATCATTGGTTAAAAATCGCCTGAAGATACTGAAAAGTTGAAACCAACGTTGCGTAAACAACTTGATTCGAAATGAAAAATATTCAAAAGCTCTACATTATATAATATATATGCATTGATCAATTTTATATACAACAGTATACTGGTCTTTATGACCAGTATACAACTGTATACTCGTATTTATGGCAACAAAAATGTTTAACAATATATATATATATATATATATATATATATATATATATAGACGATGTCAATTTTTTCTTTTCTTGTTTATTTGATTTGATTTTGTTTTATCTTTTTCTTTTTTTTCTTTTTCTTTTTCTTTTTTAATTGCTTTGCAAATCTATTTAAAAAGGAAAATTAGACTGATTTTTCTCTAGTTTCTGAAAGGATTTTTCTGTTGCTGAGGTGATGTGTTATCCCCCGTGGGGATTTTCATATCGAAATGATCATCCAACATCATTGAATTAATCTTTTTTTAATTTATATATATATATATATATATATATATATATATATATATATATATATATAATAAAACTTGTTTTTATTTAAAATTAATATATTTTACATTACTACAAAAAAGTGTATATGTTTCGAGATTTTGCATTGTCATCAGGCAATGATAGTTTATTTTTGAGAGAATTATTTTAAATGATTACAAGAAAAAAGACATAATTATCTTATACCTTAAAATATTTGTTGTATTGAGCACTTTTAAAAAAATTAAATGCCAATGAATTCGAAATTCTAAAACTGCTGGTTCTTTTCACAAGGATATATATATATATATATATATATATATATGTGTGTGTGTGTGTGTGTGTGTGTGTGTGTGTGTGTGTCAGATGAAATAAATTGCAAACACTATGTTTGCCTATTTTTAATAAGATTTAAGATGATCTTGGAGAGACGTTGAAAGTACTTGGGCACCTTAAGAAATGGATGAAAACAACATCTGTCAATTTCTGACATCTTTTGATTGTAATACGCGAAAGATTATCCGTGAGTATGAACGGATTTTATTAAAAATAAGCAAACGTAATGTTTGCAATTTATTTAATCTGACATGTTTAAAAGAAAATTTGCTGCCTAAACACACACACACACACACACACACACACACAATATTCTAAACATATACTGTTAAATATAAGAGACAATGAAGGAAATATTGGATTTATTATACAATACAACACAAAAGAAACATGAATACCATAAAAAAGTCATCCAAAAAAACTAAAATTATATAAAGGATAAATACTTTTACCAAACATCGGATTATCAACTCACTCCAGATGAAATAAAATTCCTTAATCTCGGGCCGAATTTTCATATCGCACAGAAACCTAATTCAATGCTTAAACAAATGGAAATTGAAGCTTTATACCAACAAATACTTGAACTCGAACAAGACAACCATATTACTACACGGGTAGGCTTAAAAGATTTACTCAAAGCTGAATCAATCAAGCACCGTTACTATAAAAATCCTAATGATATTATCAGTACTCCTCTTATAAAAGCATCTAAAAAAAATAACAAAAATATTGTTATCCGACGTGCCGATAAAACTAATACATTTGTTATTTTAAACAAACACGAATATCACTCCAAATTACAGGCCATTCTGGACGATCACAATAAATTTAAAAAATTAACTAGTAATACCACCACCCAACTTAAAAATAAACATATTAATAAACCTATTTTTGCAAACAATGCTGAAATAGGATCCTATAATCTTCAAAAGATTATAGGTGTTTATCCGCCCTGTTACATTTATGGGAATGTAAAACTCCAGATCATCCTTTCCGACCTATCATTTTACAAATACCCACACCAATATATAAACTTTCCAAAACACCTAACAAACTAATTACTTCTTACCTTTCTAGTAAATATAATATTAACTCCACGAATGAATTTATACAGGTTCTCCATTCGTAAAACTTAACAATCAAATAATTGCATCTTTGGATATCCAGAACTTATTCACTAATGTTCCCGTCCATGAAACGATTGACATCATTATCCGTGATGTATATAATCATGCTACTCTCCCATCAATCAATATTAAACCCACCATATTGAAAAAATTATTATTAACATGCACTACACAAGTACCCTTTCATAACCCCTTAGGTAATATTTATACTCAAATAGATGGTATTGCGATGGGATCTCCTTTAGGTCCTCTCTTTTCTAATTATTATAATGCAAATTTAGAAAATAAAATAATTAATGACAACAATAAACCCTCTGTATATGTAAGGTACATAGATGACATTTTCATTTTAGCTAAGAATATCGATCAAATTACACAACTTAAAAACAAATTTGAAAGTCACTCCGTCCTCAAATTTACATTAGAACTTAATATTAATAACAAAATCCCATTCCTTGATGTATTCATTGATTCTAGCACACATAGATTTACTACTTCTCTATATAGGAAACCAACTAGCATAAACTCGTGTCTTCTTAATTATAATAGTGAATGCCCCCAACGATATAAGTTAGCTGTTATAAAGAACTTAATTCAACGCACAGAAATGATATCTTCTTCCAAATCTATATTTTATAAAGAATTACGCAACATTAAGCAAACACTTGTCAATAATGGATTTCCTAACTCCGTTATTGTATTGTGTAATGTATCTCAGCAAACTTAGCAATAGCTCTAACAATATTGATAATATTAATAATAATGGTGTACATCAAAATAAACATAACACTATTAACATATACTATTGCAATCAAATACATAATAATTACAAACAAGATGAAAAAACACTCAAAAACATAATACGTAGAAATGTTAAACCAGTGGATATTAATAATCAAATTAAACTCCTCATATATTATAAAAAAATTAAAAACAATTGACCTCGTAGTCTCTAATGACGCTACATGCACTCAACTAAATCCTCTACAAAAAACCAATGCAGTGTACCAATTTACATGCCCGTTCAGAGATTGTATCTCTGGTACTAATAATAAACCCACTACATACATTGGTTTTACTACAACCACGCTCTCTCGTAGACTTATCTGTCACCTTTCTGATCAGAGTACAATTAAACAACATTTCTCAGAAAGACATAACCATGTAGGTAATATCAAACAGATTTTAATCAACAATACAATAAACCTCACTCTTACACACAGTAAAAAGAACCTTCAGATATTGTAGGCCATCTACATTAAATCCAAACAACCCACACTTAATAAAATCACGTTTAAATTTGGTCATAACACATTACATTGCATTTAAATATATAGTTCCGCTATCATTTCGAGCTCTCACGCAGTGTGACATCATAGAACCACATTACAAATTGCGAGCTGCGTTTGCTATTTTTACTAACTTTTGCCGTTGCTTAGCCGAGTTTTATGTCAACACAATATAAAATCGTCGCTGATGGTGGGTGTTTTTGTGTTAACGTCCTTATAACCTCTTTGAAGATGGCTCATGTGAGCCGAAAGCTTAGATCTAACTTAATAAAAATTATCCAAATGTTGGAGAATTTGTCTTTATTTTCAACTGAAATTAAAGCCCAAATACGATGTTTAGAACGGCTCATTATTAAACATAATAGAGATTCATTGTCTCTTATATTTAACAGTATATGTTTAGAAAATTATTTGCTGCCTTGATACACTATATATATATATATATATACTTTAAACTTTTCTTTAACTCTATATATTTACTGATATAAAAGTAGTGTGTGAAGAGAACAAAATGAAAACCTGGAGCGAATTTCAAACAAGTGAAATGCACCTACTCCCCGTGAGTGTAAGATCTTTAGCCCTTGTATTTAACTATCCAACTAATACCTTTGTCTTTACAGTATCCAACGATGTGGAAAGTTTTTATTTTGGGTTATTTTTGCTGTTCTTCCTTGGGGAGTGGATTTCGCTCAATTTAAAATATTTCATGCTCTGAAATTATTGTTTTTTCATGCTGAATTGCTGAGCATAGCCGAGGAAAACGTATTAAATCTTTCTTTTTGGTAGCTATTTGTTAATCATTACACCAGGCCGAAGTACCCATGTAAGTGAACTTTGCTAAGCGTAGCTTAGATGTAGGGACAATTTTAGGACACCCTCTTCTCAGCTGTAAATGACCTTCGAGACAAGCTTGCTAATCATTACACCACCTCGAAGTGTTCCATCGTAAGCGTTTATATTACAGAGAACCAATATTGTTTTCAAATTCTCATGTACTTTAAAGAACTGTGTTCATGATCAATCTGAATTTGTAAATAATTATATTGGATACACCACAACTTGTTTAACAAGAAGACTCACGTTACATTTCTCTCATCATAGCTCGATTAGGTCTAATTTAATTACACATGGAAACCTACCAAACTCTATCCGTAAGATCACTGTGTCGTGCAAAGGATGTTTTCTCCGCTTGAAACCATCTTGTACATATACAAATCAACTATCCGTCCGTGCATGGAATACTGCAGTCATATATGGTCAGGTGCCCCCTCTGTTCATCTCGACAGGCTCCAAAAGAGAATCAGTAATATGATAGGTACCGACTTGGCGGCTCGACTCCAGCCACTTTCTCACCGACGGGTTGTGCCTTTCCTCTGTCTGTTCTATAAATATTTTCATGGTTTATGCTCCGACGAACTTAAGTCACCGGTGTCCCCGCCACATGAGTTTACTCGTGCAACCAGACTGGCAACTGGGTCCCACCCATTCACAGTTAGATCAAATGCAAACAAATTTAAAACAAATGCAGCCACACTATTCTACTCCCACAGCTTCTTTTCTCGCACTTCCTCCCTGTGCAACTCTCTACCATAATCTTGCTTTCCTGACGGCTAAAACCTCCAGGAATGTAAATGCAATGTCAATACCTATCTCTTAACCACGAGACACCCAGTATATATTTTCCTTTCTCTCTACCTTTGCAACTGTCATCACACCTTTATTTTCATCCGTCTCTTGCTCCCTTCTCTGACACTCACTATAACTGATTCGTCTTTTTCTTTACTCTTCTTCTATCTAATCTTTCTCTCTTATGTAGCCCCCTGCGCATCAGTGGCGTTACCGCCTTGCTTGGGGTGAAATGATTAAAAAAAATATCATCAATAATAGACATATAATAGCATCATGTAAAAAAAAAGCTAAAAATAATGAAAGCATTAGTAATAAAAAGAAAGAAATAACAACCAATAATATCATCTATGAAGACGGCCACTATACGATGACCGTGTTTTGAAAATAACCTTCGTATAACTCAAGATACATACGGTTGGATAAAAAATTCGGTCAATCTCAATATCATTTTTTTATAATCATATCGTCCCAAGCAAGTAATTTTACGGCCACTGTTTTGCAGGGGGTTATGGATATAAGTTATGTGAAAGAGTGACAGGTTACAGGGCGTTTCAGGAAGAGGGTTAGAGAAGGATGAGAATACTGATGAGAGTGGGGTGGACGAAGAAAAAAAACATGAGAGAGATGATGCAAGTTAGTGAGATAGAAGATGACTATTGACTTTACATTTGAATTCTTGAAGATTGTAGCTGTCGGAAAAGCAATTAAGCGGAAGGGAAGTCCACAGGCGGAACATGCGAGAAAAGAAGCTGATGCAGTAGAATTTGTGTTTACAATTTATTGGTTTCACAGTAACAGGGTGGCACCTAGTTGCTAATCTTGTGGCTCGAGTAAATTCATATGTAGGCGGTATCAGTGAGCTAAGTTCATCGGAACAGAAACTGTAAAAGTATTTGTAGAAGAGACAGAGGGAAGCCACGTTGCGTCGGTGAGAAAGCGACTGTATTCGAGCTGCCAAGTCGAGATCCATCACATTACAGATTCTCCGCTGAATTTTGATCGTCAGAAAAGAAAAAATAAAGTTCACATGAAAAATTATATAAAAAGTTTAACCACAACACATTGTCTGTCATTTCTAACGAGATATATATAGATATATATACATATATAGTCAATTGTGTTTGTCTATATATATATATATATATATATATATATATGCATGCATGTATGTATGTATGTATGCATGTATATATATATATACTACCGGCAATTATTAGGCCACCCTAGTTTTTAAAAGAATGATGTATTTCATACTATTTTTAGTATTTATTGTCAAATGAAAAATTCTTAATGAAAATAGAATGGTTCTTTTGTTATTATTACTTTCACAAGGATGCCAGAAAGCCTTTGCTTCGGCCAGCCAATAAGAAGAAGAGACTAGCATGGGGAAGGGAGCACATAAACTGGACACCAGAAAAATTCATTTGATACACATATTATTGTGCACTATTAACAAAAGTACCATTCTATTTTAATTTAGAATTATTCACTTGGTAATAAACACTAAAAATAGTATGAAATGCGTCATTTAAAAAAAAAAACTGGGGTGGCTTAATAATTATGGCCGGTAGTATATATATATATATATATATATATATATATATATATATATATATATAACAGCGTGATGATTCACGTATACTGTCTTAATATGTATAGGAAAAACTATTCAAAAGTTGTGAGTTTAAAAAATGTATTTTTTTGACAGTATTTATTTATTTCTATTATTATATTTTATATTTCAGACCGCCCTCGGTCCTTCATCAGAAACAAATGATTTTAAAATTTGAATTAGTCGGTCTGAAATATAAAATATAATAATAGAAGTATAAAATTTAATTATAGAAATAAACAAATATAAAATATAAAATATAATAACAGAAATAAACAAATACTGTCAAAAAATACATTTTTAAACTCACAACTTTTAATAGTTTTTCCTATATATATATATATATATATATATATATATATATATATATATATATATTTGTCTTGCATGCAGGTTTGTTATTATTTCATTGTTACCTGAAGAAACCAGGAAAAGCAGACGCTTTCGGCAAAACGAGTCGTTTATAGCTTTTCCTCTTTGTCTGGTCATCTTCTCGTTTATTTCCGATACTATTATGCACCCTCTCCCTACGCACATATGTAATGTACTTTTTAATGTATATAATTATGTCTCTGACGTCATACCCACAATAGACAGGGACATTAAATTCGTACTAAATAACTAGCGGACCAATCTACCAGTTAATCAAGCCTACTAATAGCTTTTCAGTTCATTCGATTCGGCCTATGGAACAAACTTCTCCGTCCTCCATCTTCTTCCAGAGAGCTCACAAAGCCCTCATCTAATTTCAAACCTGCGTTAACACCCTTCTCCAGTCTTTTGCCGAAGTCATCACAGAAGACGCACCCAGGACAAACCGATTGGAAATATTCCTAATAGTGAAAAAGTTGGGTTTTCTGTCAATTCTTTCTTAGTGAAGACTTTAGAGTATCATTATTTGAGGGAGATCGGGTGGCAATCTGCTAACCTCTTAATCACCGGCCCTCAAATATGTCCTCAACGCCGTCGTCGGTGATTTCGTTTTCTCAGCAGCGTCCCAGAAGAGCAATTGATGTTTAAGTCAGTAATTGCGAAGCTGTATTGTCGCTGTTGTCTACCTTTACGTTACCCTCATGGTTTTACTTTCTTTCATTAAAATCCTCCTTCCGCACCATTCTCTAAACCCCACCTGCACTTCCCTCGGTATCCACTACCTTTAATCTGCCCTTCATCGTTTTCATCGCCAAAGCCGACTGTTCATATTATCAATACCTCTTTCTCTCTTTCTCTCTCTCTGCTCCTCATCCCCTCTCACTCTTTGGCGTTTGTTTCCGATCCAACATGATCAGACCTATCATGTCCTTGTACCTACCCCGTCATCCGACGACCACCGCCGAATCATTAGACGATGAAATTGCGTGATCAGGCTGTTCCTCATTGTTAATACTATCGGTTCAGTTGGGCGAATTAATCAATAAACTTGTTGGTCGGTCGGTCGATCGCCCTCCCTCGCCCGTTTCCACGCCCGCCGATTTGTTCGTTCATTCGTTGCCTATCAGACGTCAATTACCGGGTCATTAAATCTTTCGCCATGGAGGGTTCGGTCTTTTCTTTTAGTGTTTAACTCTCCAATCAGTTATTCCTTCCCGACCTGCCCCGTAAGTATAGTCATGTAGCTGATGAGATGGAGGAAGAGAGAAAGAAGCAAAAGACGATGAAAAGAATGAATAAACAAGAAGAAAAAGAAAGCCCGATTAAAGAGAGAAAAATGAACGATAAAGGGAGGAAAGAAAAAAGGAAGAAGAGAAAAATATGCGTAAATGCCGAAAATGTCAAGAGCTGAAAAGTGGAATCTGAGAATAACTAAAACAGTTTGTTGAAGGATAGTGAAATGAATGTGGCTCGTTCTGAAAGAAATAAAGAAAGGGAAAGACATGAGAAAGAAGAATGAAAATACGTGAAAATGTTGAGAAAAAAGAGAGAGAAAACATAAAATAAGAAAGTGCTGTGAAAGAAGAAAGAAAGAAAGGGATGGAAATGTGACTAAAAAAAGAAAGAAATGAGATGGCAAAAAATCCAGAAAGAACGAGAAAGAGATAAGTAAAAGAATAAAAAAGAAAGAGGAAAAGAAAGAAATAATGGGAGAGTGATAGAAAAAAGAGAAAGAGGTAAGAAAAGAGCAAAATGAAGAAAAAAGAAAAAGAAAAAAGAGAAAAACAAAAAGAAAAAAGAGAAAAACAAAAAGAAAGAAGAGAAAAATGAAAAGAAAAGATGAGAATAAAAAAGAAGAGAAAAGTAAAAAGAAAAGAAGAGAAAAATGAAAAAAATGAAAAAAAAATAAAAAGACAAAAAGAGTAGAGAAAAATTAAAAGAAAAGAAGATAAAAAGTAAAAGAAAAGAAGAAAAATGAAAAAAGAAGATAAAAATGAAAAGAAAAGAGGAGAAAAAGAAAAAGGAAAAGAAGAGAAAAATGACTAGAAAAGAATATAAAACTGAAAAAAAAGATTAGAAAAGAGAAAAGAAAAGAAAAGAGGAAAAGAAGACACCAATAAAAAGATAGAAAAAAGAGATAAAAGTAAAATAGATGTAAAATCTGAAAAAGAAAAGAAGAGAAAAAAGAAAGGAAAACAAGTGAAAAATGAAGAGAGAAAAAAGGGAAAAATGTAGAAATGAAAAAGAAGAAAACATGGAAAGAAAGTAAAAATGAGAAAAAGAATACGAAAGAGAATGAATAAAAAAGAATAGAAGAAAAAATGAAATGAAAAAAAAAATGAAAGGAAAAAAGGCAGAAAATAAAAAAATGATAGAAAATGAAAGAAAATGAAGAGAAAAACAAAAAGAAAAATGAAGAGAAAACTGAAAATAAAATAAAAAAGAAAAACTGAAAAGAAAATAGAATGGAAAAGAAGTGAAAAATGGAAAGGAAACAAAAATGAGAAAAATGAAAAGAAAGGAAAAGACGAGAGAACGAAAACAAAAAAAAGAAGAAAAAATCAATGGAAAAGAAGAGAAAAATGAAAATAAAATAAGAGACAAATGAAAATTGCAAAAGAGGGAAATTGTATAGAAGAAAAAGAAGTATAAATTATAAGAACAAAAGAGAAAAATGTAAAAGAAGAGAAAAATGAAAAGAAAAGAAGAGAAAAAGGAAAAGAAAAATGGGAAATTAAAATGAAAGCAATAAAAGAGAAAATGAGAAGAAAGGAAAGAGAAAAATGAAAAGAAGAGAAGATAAAAAGAAAAAGAAAAGAAGAGAAAAATGAAAAGAAGTGAATAGGAAAAAAGACAAGAAGAAAAAAATAAAAAGAAAAGAAGAGAAAAATTAAAAGAAACGAAGAAAAAATAAAAAGAAAAGAAGAGATAAATTAAAAGAAAAGATGAGAAAAAGAAAAAGAAAAGAAGATAAAAAGAAAAGGAAAAGAAGAGAAGAGAAAAATAAAAAGAAGAGAAAAATGAAAAGAAGTGAATAAGAAAAAAGACAAGAAGAAAAAATAAAAAGAAAAGTAGAGAAAAATGAAAAGAAAAGAAGAGAAAAAGGAAAAGAAAAGAAGAGAAAAATGAAAAGAAGTGAATAGGAAAAAAAAGACAAGAAGAATAATAAAAAGAAAAGAAGAGAAAAATTAAAAGAAATGAAGAGAAAAAGAAAAAGAAAAGAAGATAAAAAGAAAAGGAACAGAAGAGAAGAGAAAAATAAAAAAGAAGAGAAAAATGAAAAGAAAAGAAGAGAAAAAGGAAAAGAAAAATGGGAAAATTTAAAAGAAAGCAATGAAAGAGAAAATGAGAAGAAAGGAAAGAGAAAAATGAAAAGAAGAGAAGAGAAAAATAAAAAGAGTAAGAAAAGAAAATGGCCAAAAGTGGATGATGTAATAACGGTGAAACCAAAAAATGGAATCGGATGGAAAATTCTGGAGAATTAGAAAACTAAAAGGAAGACAGAATTCGCTCTTCTAAGTAAAAAGCACCCTCAATTCTCACCCAAATCTATAACATTTGTCAACATATTGCATAACGTATTTACATTATTCAGTGTGTCTGTCAAAATTTTTCCCAAAGAACCCAGTGTCCCAACCACAAGTATTATTATTATTACTCATTTATGTAGATATTTAAAAATAAATCATTTGTTATTTGTCCAAACTTACAACTTTTTGTATCATCATTTAATTGGAGTAGATAGACTAAACTATCGCCCGGTTCACACTCCACCCACGTCTATTGAACAGGTGTAGAGGCTCATCCCTTGTTCCCTGTTTAGGATGTGGTTTCTGGCTTTCTCTCTTCTAATCTTTTCACTCTTACGTAGCCCCCTGCACATCAGCTGCGTTACCGCCTTACTCGGGGTGATATCATTAAAAAAAATCATCATTGTCCTCATTATCAGCAGCATTTTATGCAAAATATCTCTGGTATGAAATGACGTAAGGAAAGGAAGAAATCTGCTTTTATTTTCGGGACCTTCGTCAGTATTTGCACTCACGCCAGCATTGCCGAGATTTGTCATTCCTTTTTCCATAAATGCTACTGCAGTTTACAGTATTTACATTATTTAGCCTATTGTTCTCATCTTTGTCGCCATTTGTACCACGTTTCGGCCGTTGTACGATCCGGTCTTCTTTAGGTGCTAGAAATTTCGAGCAGAACCCTTTATTACAATTACTAGGGTATATCATCTCGATCCCTTGTATAGAGCCTCTACTGGAAGTCATGAGGTATCTCCCTCTAACCCGGTAAGATACTTGTTTCTTCTCTCGCAATTCTGGTTTCTTAAATTCTTGCCAAAAATCGTCCATAATTGTGAATTGTGCCAAAATAAATAACGATTGTTCAATCATAACAATTCAACAAAGTCTGATCCTCACTAGGTGCCTCGTAACCCTGTAAGTTACTTGTTCACCACTGTTGTAGCCTGGTATTGAGCTCACAACACTTTGGGTCAAGTAACAGAAACTAACCAACGTCTGTAGCCACTGGGCCATGTGTCCTTAAGGATAGCCAGTGGCTATAGACGTTGGTTAGTTCCTGTGGCTTGACACAAAGTATTTTGTGTTCAAAGCCAGGCCACAGCAATGGTGAACAAGTAACTTACAGGTTCAGAGGGAGATAACTCATGACTACAAAAGAGACACTACTACGCAAGAAATGAAGATCATACACCCCAGTGATTGTAATAAAGGGTTCGGTTCAAAATTTCTAGCACCTGAGGAAGACCGGAGAGTACAACGGCAAAAACCTCGTACAAATGGCAACAAAGATGAGTACAATAGTCCGAATAATGTAAATACTGTAAGTACCACCTCCTCTCAGAAATATAGACAAGTATTGTATATTGTTGCCACAACTAGTCTGATGCTTCTGCTATATATCTAAAGATTCTGGACAAAATTAAACGAATAATCTGCAAAATTATCGTTCCTGCACTGGCATCTCGGTAGCAATCACTTTCCCCAACCCCGGAGCTTACCGGTGCTTTCGCTATAAATATTAAGCGCGGTACTAGATTAGTGCGTTGTGGTGCATTGGATATCGGCTCGGAACGAGAAACCGGGGACCGAGTTCGAATTCCAGTTGAATCCATTGTATTCACTTACGCGCAAGTAACCTTGGGAAAGGTATTAATCCGTCTCTTCCTTCCAGTTATGGATTTAATAGCAGGACAGATTGGGTTCTATAGCCTTGGTCGGCAACCAGTCTACTGAGGAAAGCAATGGCAACCTACTGCGGGATAATCTTCTGCCCAGTCAGTCATGTTCCTTTCGAGACATGATCGCCCAAGCGTGTATCACGTATGGCACTTAACTGACTGACTGACTAGATTAGTGTGATGTGCGTTGTGGTAAAGTGGATATCGACTCGGAACTACAAATCGAGGAACCGATTTCGCATTCCAGTTGAATTCCTTGTATTCACTTACGCACAAATACCCTTGGGAAAGGTATTAATCCGTCTCTTCCCTTCAGTTATGGATTAAATAATAGTACATACTGGATTCTATAGCCTTGACTAGCAACCAGTCTACCGGAGAAAACAAGAGCAACCTAATGCGCGACAATCTTCTGCCCACTCAGTCATATCTCTTTCGTGACATGATCGCCCAAGCGTGTATCTCATATGGTACTTAACTGACCGACTAGATTAGCAGCTACGGCTCATCATTTACTGCTGAAATTGTTAGTAATTCTACATTGATAGTTTCTGCTCTAGTAATTCTGGTTTCTTTCCTTCTTGCCCCAAATCCTCCATAATTTTGAACATGTACCAAAATAAAATAACGATTGTGCAATCATAGCAATGCAGCAAAGTAGTAAGCTTGATCCTCACTAGGTGCCTCGTACTTTACGTTACTACCACATCTAAGCTACACTTAGAAAATCAACACAACACAGCAACGATAAAAGCTCAAATATTTAATACGTTTCGATGACGTTAATCTGTGTGGTTTACATATAAATTTGCAGACAGTAAACGTTTATTGATGAGCAGGTTGTTTCTGCTACTGATCATTAAGACCCTTGAAAAAAATTAATTACTCTTTACCTTTGAATAAAATATCATGGTTAACTGGGCTCTTTACACACGATAATTCTATTACATCAATAAGTTCACTGTCAAAGATATGGATCCATTACTTATTGTCTTTAGAGAAAATAGCCTGGTTAATTGGGCTCTTTAAACATGACAATTTCATTACTTCTCAATAATTACATTGTGAAAGATATGAATATATTACTTTTTTGTTTTTGAATAGAATAGCATGGTTAACTGGGCTCTTGAAATGCGATAATTCAAACAGACAAACGTATCAGGGATAGTATCATTACTCTACTGGCAGTATAGCCCGACGTTGCTCGGGTGTAAAAATAGCTTTAAAACTAATCCATGATCCTGGAGCTCAGACTCTTTGGACGTTGGCACGAAAGACTAAAAAGCAACAGTTCTTTCCAGTTAAAGCGAAACCGTAGACTGAAAGAAAAATGAATAGATGTAAGTCAAATTTTGTTTTCCTGGTATCGATATCAAATAAGTTTTTTCGTTGTAAACTGAATTTTGAAAGCTAAATAAGTCCTCTGAGTAAATGGTATCATGGCTGAGAAGTAAGAACTATAATTATACCTACTTAGAGCCAAACCTGAAGCAAAAACTAAAATAAAAGGGCTGAAAAAATACAGACATACAGGCAGATAAACAGAGAGACACACGAACATCTTGCCTTTTATATATATATTATCGATTTTCTGCACTACTGTAAGAACTGCAACCTTGAAACTTCTGAATATCGTTTCTTATGTCTTTGTCTATGAGTGTATCAAATTTGATTAAAATCGGACCACTCCTTCTATAACCCGATTTTTTCGATTATCGATTTTCGATATTTATCAGGGGTACCTCGACACAAACCTAGCTAAGAACACTTTCATACGCTTATAGTACAACTGTGTAAATTTTCAAGAAAATCGCTTCAGCCGTTTCAGAGTCTATAGGTAACGCACACACACACAGACACACAGAAACACACACACAGAGACAAAGTTCCATTTATAAATAAGTTTAGATTAATGGACGCCGAATGGAAGGACAAATTATTCGTTTTTATATTTTCTTTGGGTTATATTTGCATAACAAACGAGATTCGAAAGTCACAGCAATTTTGAAAACTTTACTTCCCCAGCATCTAGACGGAGTTAGAGCCACACCGTGTGACCATACATATGTATTTGTTCAATATAAAGCTAATTTTAATTGACATATACATGGTATAATCAGGGTGCAGCAGTGGATAGTCACTCTTGCTATTACTAGTATAGATCCTCACTAAGTAGCGATAATCATTTTGTCCGTAGTACGCTTAACAAAGTTATTAGACGTATCACCATGGAGATCCACCGAACAAATTAGACGGCTAATTTCGCATATTATAAATATTTTAATACGTAATCTTATGTAGTTAGAAACATATTCTCACGGGCCTTTACTACTATAGTAAGTAGGATCAAGTATCACCAGGTGTCCTAATAATGTGGCTTTATGCCAGACTAAGATAAATTTGTTAAATATAATTTAAAATTCGTACGCTTGTTTTCCAGGGCTGTGGAAAACTATTGCGACAGTAGCCATTTCGAACTTTGGGCCCGCCAGATTGGGTCACTATGTCGATCCAGGATGTTTTTTCCACCTGAATCCATCCTGCATATATACAAGTCAACCATCCGTCCGTGCATGGAGTACTGCTGCCATTTATGGTCAGGTGCCCCTGCCGTTCTCCTCAGTGTTCTTGACAAGCTTCAAAGGAGAGTCTGTAATGTGATAGGTACTGATCTGGCGACTCGACTGCAGCCAGTTTCCCATCGTCGAAATGTGGCCTCCCTCTGTCTCTTCTATAAATACTTTCATGGCTTCTGCTTGGATGAGCTTAAGTCACTGATGCCTCCTCAACAGGTGTTTACCCGTGCAACCAGACTGGCAACTGGGTCCCACCCATTCACAGTCAGGTTAGCCAAATGCAGACGACAATTCTACTCCTGCAGCTTCCTCTCTTGCACTTCCCGCCTGTGGAACTCACTCCCGTATTCTTGCTTTCCTGACGGCTACAACCTCCAGAAATTTAAATGCAAAGTCAATACTCATCTACTAACCACTGGACTCTATCTCTCTCCCCTCCCCTGTATAACCTTCACTTTCTCTCCGCCTATGTATCTGTCATTGCACCTGCTTTCTCAGCTTTCTATTGTTCCTTTCTAACTAGCTTGTACTCCTCACTCTTTTCTAATTAATCTTTTTACATTTATGTAACCCCCTGCACATCAGTGGCGTTTCCGCCTTGCTCGGGGTGAAATGATTAAAAAAAAAAATTAAAAAAAATTGTGTTCTTGGGATAAGTATATTTAAATATTCTAATACAGTACTATAGATAGAATTATAGTATTTACATTATTCGGACTAAGGACACATGGCTTAGTGTATATAGACGTTGGTTAGTTCCTGACTTGACTCTTAGAATTGTGAGTTCAATACCAGGCTACAAGAGGTAGTCAAGTAATTGCAGGTTTAGAGGGAGATAAGTCATTACTTCCATCTGGCTTTACGCAAGGAATGGGGATGATATACCCCAGTGATTGTAATAAAGGGTTCGATTCAAAATTCCTAGCAGCTGAAGAAGGCCGGAGCGTACAACGGCCGAAACATCGTACAAATGGCAACAAAGATGAGTACAATAGTCCAAATAATGTAAATACTGTAAATACCCCCTCCTCTCAGAAATATAGACAAGTATTGTATATTGTTGCCACTACTAGTCTGATGCTTTTGCTATATATCTAAAGACAAAAATACAACGAATAATCTGCAAAATTATCGTTCCTGCCCTGGTGAAAGATGAGGACAACAGTCCAAATGCAAAATGCAAATACTGCAAATATTACCTCATCTCAGAAATATAAACAAATAGAATGATCTATTATTAAACGTCGTACAAATGGCAACAAAGATGAGAACAATAGTCCGAATAATGTAAATACTGTAAATACTACCTTATCTCAGAAATATAGACAAATAGAATGTTCTATTATTAAACGTCGTACAAATGGCAACAAAGATGAGGACAATAGTCCAAATAATGCAAATACTGTAAATACTACCTAATCTCAGAAATATAAACAAATAGAATGATCTATTATTAAACGTCGTACAAATGGCAACAAAGATGAGGACAATAGTCCGAATAATGTAAATACTGTAAATACTACCTTATCTCAGAAATATAGACAAATAGAATGATCTATTATTAAACGTCGTACAAATGTCAACAAAGATGAGGACAATAGTCCAAATAATGCAAATACTGTAAATACTACCTAATCTCAGAAATATAAACAAATAGAATGATCTATTATTAAACGTCGTACAAATGGCAACAAAGATGAGGACAATAGTCCGAATAATGTAAATACTGTAAATACTACCTTATCTCAGAAATATAGACAAATAGAATGATCTATTATTAAACGTCGTACAAATGTCAACAAAGATGAGGACAATAGTCCAAATAATGCAAATACTGTAAATATTACCTCATCTCAGAAATATAAACAAATAGAATGATCTATTATTAAACGTCATACAAATAGCAACAAAGATGAGGACAATAGTCCAAATAATGCAAATACTGTAAATACTACCTTATCTCAGAAATATAAACAAATAGAATGATCTATTATTAAACGTCGTACAAATGGCAACAATTAAGACATTAAGACAGTTACTATAATTAAAGCCTCGGGAGATGAACCAGAAACCACATCTTAAAAAGAAAAAAAAAGGATAAATCTTTTTTTCAGTATGGGAAGGGGTGTAAACTGGGCGACAGATCAGCCTAAGACAGGACTTTTTAATCAAACAAGAATACTCACTAAAATATATTATTTTAGTTAATAATAAATAACATTGGTTTAGAAAGCACATGCATTTCCTATGAATACAATCTAAATAAAAATATTGAAATGGTACAAATTGTGCTTGTAAATCGAATGTAAATAATGGAGTGTATGGGAAGAAGTGCGGTGTTGTGAAGAAGATATATCAGTCGTCAGTCGAAAGCCATGTTCGAATTTTAGGTGAGACTGGTTGCGTCAATTTTTTCATTAATACCTTTAGGAATCCAATTTCCCTTGCGCTGGACTCTCGTCTGTTATATTGATAATCTTGTTGCAACTAGTTTCACCAGAGCAAGAGTAACGGACAACCAAGTCCTTTTTCTTATTTGACATGCCTCGGTAACTGTAGTAAAATGACTACTGTATCCATTGTCACTGAACATGCGTGGTACTTAAATATATGGAATTCAATTCCGGTTCCGATGCGTCATTAATCGTACTTTTGGCTATTAAATTTCTTTCTTTCTTTCTTCTTATTGGTTTACTGGCTTACGTTCTGTTGAATTCCCTTTCTTTTTCACGAATCTTTCTTTTGACTTTTCTTTGTTTCTTTCATTCTGTCAGTTTTTAATTTCGTTCCTTCCTTCTTTCCGTCTTTCTTTGTTATGACTTTCTCCGTCTCTTTTTTCTTCCTTTCTTTCTTTGTATTTATTTACAGTCATGTATTCTGTTGGGATGTTTTACATTTTTCTTTTGTTCTATTCTTTTCTACAATTCTTTCTTTCTTCATTTTTTCTCTTTCTTTTGTCTTTTTCCTTTCATTTTTTTTTTTTTTCAATTTTACGAATCTTTCTTTCCGTTCTTCCTGTGTTGTTTTCTATTTCTCAATTCTTTCGTCTTCATTTTTCTCTTTCTTTCTTTCTTTCTTTCTTTCTTTCTTTCTCTATTTTATAATTCCTTCTTTCTGTTCTTCCTGTGTTGTTTTCTATTTCACAATTCTTTCTATCTTCATTTTTCTTTCTTTCTTTCTTTCTTTCTTTCTTTCTTTTTGTCTTTAATTCCTTTTCTATTTTACGATTCCTTCTTTCCGTTCTTCCTGTGTTGTTGTTTTCTATTTCACAATTCTTTCTTTCTTTCTTTCTTTCTTTCTTTCTTTCTTTCTTTAATTTTTTCTATTCCGATTCCTTCTTTCCGTTCTTCCTGTGTTGTTGTTTTCTATTTCACAATTCTTTCTTTCTTCACTTTTCTCTTTCTTTCTTTCTTTCTTTCTTTCTTTCTTTCTTTAATTTTTTTTCTATTTTACGATTCCTTCTTTCCGTTTTTCCTGTGTTGTTTTCTATTTCACAATTTTTTCGTCTTTTTTTCAGTCTTTCTTTCTATCTTTTTTTAAATATAATTTCTTTAGATACATTCATTCGCACTTCTTTTTATTTATTTTTTATTTATAACAATTTCTTTCTTTTTTCATTCTTTCTTTTGTTCATTTTATTTCTTTCTTCACTCAATTTTTCGTTTCTTTCTTTCTTTCTTTTTCCAAAATTTATTCCTTTTTTTGTTTTTGTCGAACGTTTATTCTTTCTCTATCGTACTAAAAATCCTAAATATATTTTTTGTAGAAAAACTTCAATCGATGTCCGCTTTCTCCAATGACCCACCTATGCTCGTAGCCACCTTTCTAATTTGCATGTTTAATTGACATTGCCACGAATTCGAGGGATCTACCTTTTTCTTGGGAAAAACAGTAGAGAAAATGAAAGTGAAAGTAGACAGTCTCGTTAATGTAATAAAGCTCGCCATGTTTAATGGAAGCGACAAAGATCGCGTCAGTTTCTTTCTCTCAGTCATTTTAGTTATAGAGGTATTCCCCCCCTCTCTCTCTCTTTCTTTCTAAAGTTGTTCCTCCATCTCTCTGTCTATAGAGAGAGAAAGAGAGAGAAAGAAAGAGCTCTACTTCTTTCAATCTTTCTTGTCCTCAAAAAGAGATGAAATTGCATTGGTGATAACAACATTACATTAATTCAATAAACGATGAAATATTTGATGGACGTTTGCGTGAATTCTACGCACAAAATACTTTGAAAGAAAACTAAAATAAATCCGAAAACAATAGAAGTAAAATAGGATTTAAAAAAACAAAAGAAGAAAAGTAGAATGTAAGTAAAAATACAATGAGAATTAAAGAAAAAAAAAGAAAAAAAAAGGAAAAAGTCTGGAGTTAAAATGAACCAAGTTTGAAAATTACATGATTGAATTAAAACATTTCAATTTTAATGGCTATAAGAAAAATGAAAGACGGGTGGTGAAACAATGAGAAGGATGGGTGGTTAGGCGAAAAGAAGGACACACACTATGGATTTCGTTTGCTCATCTTTTTGTGGTTGGAAGTTTTGTTGTACATTTCATTGTTTTCTAGTGTCGCTTTTATTCAGACATTAAATTAAAAATCCTAACACCCACCACACACACATACTGAGAAATTCACATGCTTTTATTTACAAACATTCACAACAAAACAAACTCTGCTACAGACAAACACAAAGTAGTCCCACACTCATGCATATATACATACATACATCGCCGAAGTGAAGGCTCAGAATTGTTCATCAGATTGCTGATTTCTGGTCACCCTTTGGGTTCGTTATATTACTTTATACAAAATTACCATTTGTAAAAGTATGAATCAACCTATTCTCTCTCAGTTTCTGTGTCAACCAGTAAAACTTGTTTCTAAAAATCCTTATTATTCCTCCTTCTTTCCATCTTAAAAACATTTTCTATAATCTGAACATATTTTTTGTTATTCAGTAACATCAAAAGGGTTGAAAAGCCACAAAAAACAAATCAATCAGCCAACATATAAACATTCTCACAACAGACGCACACACAATCACTGATAATCGAACAGACACATGCTAAAATCGATATATATATATATATATGCATTCTTTATATGTATATACAAAAAATATATATATATGTAAAATCGATATATATATATATATATATATACATGCATATATATATGCGTTCTTTATATGTATATACATAAATATATATATGTTAAAATCGATATATATATATATATAGATAGATAGATATGTATATTTATAAATATATATATGTGCTCTTAATATGCATATTTTAATTTTAATATGCATAATTCAATTTTAGACTCGAAACAAGTGTAGCGATATTTAATGTATCATAACACACACACACACACACACACACACACACACACACACACACATATATATATATATATTCAGATACTTTAATCCAAGCGGAAAAAGCAGGAAGGTAAATTCCAAAAACCCGATCCTAATTAATATTAAAATTTTATTTTAATATATATATATATGTATATATATATATACAAGAGAATAAGAAACGAATAAAAATATTAACAACTTTCAAAATATTAGTTTAAGACAGTGTTGAATACAGAAATAGCGTTATAAATATTTATTATAAATTATAATTTAGAACATGTTCAAATTACAATTTACTACAAAGTGTACATTTTGCTTCTACATTGAAAGGACAATGTCTAATCAGGTAGTAAACGTTATGTTTCTTATGTTTTATGAAAAAATAACGTTTACTACATGAGAGATTGTCCCTTCAATGTCGAAACTAAATGTACACTTTGTAGTAAATTGTAATTCGAACATGTTCTTAATTATAATTTATAATGTATATATATATATATATATATACATGAATGAAGAAACAAGTGTGAAGAGTGAAGACATCAGAATAATGCCTTCACGAAACTTCGAAGACATGACTAAAATAATTCTGCACAGCTAAGTGACAAACTTCTCCACATTAATCATATATATACTTGAATTTTATTTGTTTTAACATTATTTTTACTTTTTTTTTAATGTTTTAACTTTATGTTTTATTTTTATTTCATATATATATATATATATATATATATATATATATATATATATATATATATATATCCTTCGATCAAGCTGCTGAATTTAACCAGTCAATTTTTACCTTAGTGAGATGTTAATCTCAGCTGGAGGTAAACTGGCTGGCTACATTCAATGCTTCGAAAATCAGACTAATCACATTTCATCATCGCCGACTCACTAAAATGTAAAAGAGAGCATAAACAGGTTTGTCGAAATGATTCCGGAGTTCTTGTGTTATCACCAGGCTGAAAACTGTGTGTAGCTTCTTGAGAATCTAAGAAATATTTTTGTTACTTTTTCTTAGTTTTTCTTCAAAATTGATCTTATAATTTTCGCGTCCACACACACACACACACACACACACACACACACATATATATTTATAAAGAAAACTAACACGTCATTTAAATTGGTTATAAATTATAATTCATTTCAATAAGCTAAATTAGCTCATTTCATCAGACCACACAATATTCGTTCCGTTTTTTTCCGACAACTTCGAAGTCGACATGAACCTGCTCAGTTAAAGTGACAAATCTTTTGCGCTAAAACTATCAACACTCTATTTCAACCGAACAGTTTACGCTAAAAAACCTGCTTGCCAAAATATTTTTATCAGTAAAACAACTGAAAACCCAGCAATCATAAATCAATATTTCATATATATATATATATATATATATATATATTAGAGCTAAAATTATCACAAACTAGGAAAAGTTTTCGTGTGAAACGTTTCGTCCCAGAGAACTTCGTCAGACTAAAGTAAAAATTATGATGATTGCACATGCATATAAAATTTAAATTTTCAGCGTCCCCTCCCCGTTGTGCATCAATGCAAACATCACTTTAGTTTGATGAAAACCTAAATTACGAGATGTGTCATATAAAATTTTTTAAACACTGTCATATATTTGTTATAATATTTCTCCTACAACTGTTTCTTGATATATAAGATATATACATTGTTTTCACACACACGCACACACACATACAAACATATATATGTTTAGTATATCGAGGCATCAGATAATTTTCTAAACATATACTGTTAAATATAACAGACAATGAATGTCTATTATGTTTAATCATGAGCCGTTCTAAACATCGTATTTGGCTTTAATTTCAGGTGAAAATAAAGACAAAAATTCTCCAAAATTTGGAAAATATTTTCTGCTGGGTCTAAGCTTTCGGATCACATGAGCCATCTTCAGAGAGGTTACAGGGACGTTAACATAAAGACATCCATCATCAAAGATGATTTTATCTAGTGTTAACATAAAACGTTGCTATGCAACGATAAGTCAGAGAATAGCAGACGCAGTTCGTAAATTTGTAATGCGGTTCTATGTCGTCACACCACATGAGTGACCGAAATGTTAACAGAACCATATGTCTAAATGCAATGCAATATATATATATATATATATATATATTACATATAACAAAATCAAATTCCACAAAATCGAATGGCCATTTAAATGGGTGAAATTAACAACGTTTTGTCGGCCATCGTAATAATTACAATTATTTGTTTGACTGCTTTGTGTGTGTAAAGACAACGGAAGTAGGGGTGACGAAATAAAAAAAGAAGGAAAAAGAAGGATAGGAAGAAAGAAAGAAAAAGGAGTAAGAGGAAAAGGTGAAAGAGAAAAGAAAATGTGTGTAGGGAGCGGCAAACATTAGGGAACGACTGCAAATAGGGGTGAGAAAAATCGAGGTAGATACATTAACAAAAAAATAAAAGTGTATTTAGAAAATCAAAGTGTCAACTTTTGCCCGGTGTTTTTAAATTTTTCAAAATTATTTTCCGGTTTCAATCCAAAAATTGGGTCTAAATTATGTTAAAATCTAAAAATTTATTTAAATTTTTTTTTCCTCGGGAATAAAAGGGGAGAAAACAAGAACAACAACAACAACAACAAAAAAAAAAAAAGAAAGAAAACGAAAAAACGGGAATCTATAATATAAGTAAATTATATGAGAAGTAAACAATTATTATAAGGAATATTAAAATTTAGATTAAATTTAAGAATATGAGATTGCATCAATACTTATATAACACTTCAGATATCTGCGTGTTTGTGGGTGTGTGTGTGTGTGCTGTCATGCCGATCAGTTAAGTGATAATTTTTCTATATCTATCTATCTATCTATCTATCTATCTATCTATCTATCTATCTATCTATATAGTCATCGGCAGACAGATCTGTTTTGCTGTATCATAGCTCATCAGTACGGTTAGGCATCCGATGGAAACCTAACCGAATTAATATCAGTTAGCGATTCTACCTCTGGACTATGGGGGCTCGTTAGAGGAAGGCGGACTTTAGTATGTCATATACAATATAAGCACACACCAGTAGCCGAGAGTGTTCAAATTCTTTCCTGAATGAACGATGCGTAGATGCGTGAGTAGCTACTGTTTTTACAAAGTCTACCGTTCCTCCATAGTGTTCAATAGGGGTGTGAATAGGTTTCATTAAAATACACAATATATATATATATATATATATATATATATATATATATATTGTCATGCGCAGACAGATCTGTTTCGTCGTATCACAGCTCATCAGTACGGTTAGACTCCGATTGCTTTTTACCCAGGATTGAAACCCGACCGAAATGGCGCCAGTCGGCGACTCTACCCCTGGGCTATGGGCGAAAGTAGGTAGACTTTTATATATATATACAAAAAATGAGAGGTTGGCATATAGTTTCATTATTTTTTAATTTTTTGATAAATCGATTTCATATTGATATTCAAAGAAACAGTTATGCAAACCAGTGGCACACAGACACATACAAAGAAAATAAATATATGTGTAAATGGTAGCTTATATAAACTTTTCAAATGGTAGCTTATATTAACCTTACACATGCACGCACATTCGTCTTGAGATAAATAGGTGTCCTCTGTGAAAAGATCTCTTGATTTAATTTTTTGTTACACCAACGCGCATATATGTGTGTATGTGTGTTTTTTGTCTAGAACAACCTTCCCCGATTAACACCTGCGTAAAATAATTTAACCACTGTCGCTGCAATTAAATCTGCTTATAGGGCCTGATTTATAACTTACCTACCTAAATACGGACTTTAATTGTATGCAAATTATGTTTAGCAAGACGCCTATCAACCCTTGATTGATGAACAACTGTGTGTGGGAAAAGCAGAGGGCAGATTATTAAAGCGCTTGGTCGCTGTGGCTCTCTTTGCAGGACGCCATAAATAATAATCCGCTGTAAACGTTATTGGAGAAAGTCGCTTCCTGTTACACACTGGTTTGAAATCCCTTTCCTCTCACAGCGGAAATTATGGCTATGAAACTAGTCGTGAATTATGAGACAGGCAACTGGTCAAAGCTCAAGATTTGATTTCGTCTTGTCTAAAAGATTATGAAGTTTTCTTTGAGAGAAATAACGCACACACATACACAATCAGATATCATCCCCTCATCTGCGGCCTCACCCTCTCTCTCTCATGTGTGTGTATATATATATATATATAATTCCAGGTGAAGAGGACTCAAGGTTTTTTTTATTTTTATTTTGAGTGCTCTGGCATTTATTTTATTATGAACAGTGCTCAATATAATGAGTATTATAGGGCTTAATATCATTATACAGTTATGAATTAATTGTACACACACACACACACACATATATATATATATATTTAATCACATCACCCCAAAGCAAGGCGGTAAGGTCACTGGTGTGCAGGGGGTTACGTAAGAGTGAATAGATTGGAAAAGAGAAAGCCGGAAACCACGTCCTAAGTAGGGAACAAGGGTTTGAGCCGCTACACCTGTTCAATAGATGTGGGTGGAGTGTGAACCGGGTGATATATATATATATATATATATATATATATCCGCAGTCAGATCTGTTTCGCTGTATTACAGTACTGCTTAGACTCCGGTCGCTTCCTAAGCTAGGATTGAAACCCGACCGAATTGGCGTCAGTCGGCGATTCTACCCCTAGGCCACGAGCGTCCAGTAGAAGAAAGCAGGCTTTTTAGCGCGTATAAACACGCCCAATAGCTAGAGTGTTCCAATTCATTATCGAATGAGCGCTCAAACACGCACAGACACACGCATATATTCTTCTACCAATCGTCCATAGCTCACTGTCTAGAAGCAATCGGCTGTCTAACTATATTGATGAGCTTTGATGCAGCGAGAAAGATCTGCCTTCGGATGACTATATATATTAGCGTTCATATATATATATATATATATATATATATATATATATATATATATATAAATATATGAACGCTAATACCTAATATAATAATTCAAATCGAAAAACGTTCAGTTCATAATATGCACCTGATGAATGCATAATGCATAAAACTTCAAGTTATGCCTTAAACGTAGGATAATATGTAAATTTATAAATATATACTTTTTGCTCCCTTCTGTAGCATGGAGCATTGTTCTATTAACACCTGATAAATATTTATATATTGATATGTATCTGCGCTGCACGTATACACATGTATATACTTATTTACACACACACACACACACAGATATATATATATATATATATATATATATATATATATATATATATATATATACAGGATGGTCCAACAAAAGTGCACAGCAAAAGATAAAATTTATTTTTAAGATTACATATTGAATTATATTTGCTAATACAATTATTACATTGAGAATTGAATTTTATTGTGTACATTAATACAAAAGTGGTTAAGCTTTATCAACGCAGGTGCTTAATCTATAGTCCATCACAATTTGCCCCACCCTATATATATATATATATATATTCAGAGAGAGAGAGGGGGGGGGGAGGGGGGGGGGAGGGAGAGAGAGAGAGAGTGGTACTCTCATTACGATTTAGTTTTCTAAAGAGAAAAATAAAAAAAACAGTGACCACTTCTACGATTAATGCATTAATCTTCAGCGATGAAATGCGTTCTTTTGGTGACTGGCTTGTGTGCACACAGCTTATATATAGCACGCAAAAATGTCCTTTCTTTGATTTCATCTGTCTATGGCTTACGGGGTAGCGACTCCGACTATCACCAAATCGGTTGAGCTTCGATCCCGCCTGAAGCAAGTGCATGTCTTGCCACACTGATGAGCTACGAAACAGGCTTGATGACGAATATATATGTGTGTGCTGATGTCCGTTTGCGCTGTAGTACCTTGAATGAATCCTTGTTGTTTAAAATCATTTCTCTGGCAAAATGAGTTTTTAACTAACTTTATCTCACATTACACTTAAACCAATAAAACGTAATTTTTATAAAGAGTATATTTTTATGATTTAATTATTAAAAAAAAGAAACAAAGCAATTTCTTTTAATTTATATATATAAAAGGCAATCTGTGAGTCTGTGTGTGACTGTTCTTTATGCACGCCTACATTTTTTAAGTTACACCATTCAAACTTTCTAGGGACACGTATCTACAGGGAAGCCAGGTCGACACGTACTTTTTGAGTTTAAGTTTAGCAAATTTTCCCTTTCACACTTTTTGGCCAATGGAACCGATTGTTTACATTTGCTCCGTAAAGCATCTAAGATCTAAGATGTTTACTATATTACGTCACAGAAACCAAATCACACGTGTCAAATGCGATTAAATATTTTTTATTAAAAAATAAAAATGAGCCTTTTATTTAAGTCTTTTTTTTTTCAGATTTAATATTTCAGACCCATATGTAAAATAAAATCCATCCACTCCTCTCATTGGCATCTTCTACTAATTAAATGTTCTGAGTTGCACGGGCAAAAAAACTGTCTATTATAAATGGTACTCTATTTAAAAAGAACATATTTTAATTCGAAAATATTTCGAAGAAGTCTTAATAAAAAAAAATTACATAATATAACACGGCAGAAATAACATTAACATTTAAGAGTAACCAATCAGATTTTGACTTGAGTCAATAGGCAAACATTAGTAAGGTTCATATTTAAGACCATAGATATATAGTGGTTGGATTTATAATTAAGACTATAGGTAAACTAGCAGTATAGCCCGGCATTGCTCGGGTGTAAAGAAAGCTTTAAAACTAATCCATGCTCTTGGAGCTCAGACTCTTTGGACGTTGGCACGAAAGACTAAAAAGCAATAGTTGTTTCCAGTTAAAGCGAAACCGTAGACTGAAAAGAAAAATGAATGGATGTAAGTCAAATTTTGATTTCCCGGTATCGATATCAAATAAGTTGTTTTCGTCGTAAATTGAATTTTGAAGGCTAAATAAGTCCTCTGAGTAAATGGTATCATAACTGAGACTAAGAACTACAATTATACCTACTTAGAGCCAAACCCGAAGCAAAAACTAAAATAAAAGGGCTGAAAAAATACAGACATACAATCAGATAAACAGGCACACACACACACGAACATCTTTCCATTTATATATATATTATCGATTTTCTGCACTATTGTAAGAACTGCAACCTTTAAACTTCTGAATATCCTTTCTTATGTCTTTGTCTATGAGTTTATCAAATTTGATTAAAATCGGCCCACTCGTTCTATAACCCGATTTTTCGATTATCGATTTTCGATATTTTTCGAGGGTACCTCGATACAAACCCTAGCTAAGAACACTCGCAGACACTTATAGTACAACTGTGTAAATTTTCAAGAAAATTCGGTTCAGCCGCTTCGGAATCTATAGGTAACGGAAACACACACACACATACACACACACACACACACACACACACACTGACAAAATTCCATTTATAAATAAGTTTAGATATTGCTCAGAAAATAGGGAAAATTTGTCGGGATTAAATTTTTAATTCCATGGGCAAATATTATTGGAACTCATACTTGAGAACATAAGTAAATTTTTCTTTAAGTTTGTACTTGAGTTCTGAGTTAAATATTGATTGGGTTTTTGCGTCAGACAATAAGCAAGCATTGGTCAGCATTTAAACTTGTGCCTCTAGACAAATATTAGTTGCATTTATGACCCTGATGTCTCAGCAGTCTCAATGAGTTCATCCTCAAAGATTTTTCTTGCTTTGTGCGTCAATTGCATCGACGATTTCCAAACATTAAAATCTTAAGCACTTTTAGATCATGATTCAACCTTTATCTATTCTACATATCCTCATAATCTACAATTCTTACGTCTATAACACAGCTCCATTCAGTAAATCTCTGCCTTGATGTGCCCTTGGACCT
>JBBBDQ010000377.1:1832500-2035000 GCA_037127315.1 Ascarosepion bandense | reverse complement strand
ATTAGTTGACACTATTAATGTTTATTGGTCTAGAAATAATAAAGGTCAGTACATATCGATGTCGACTTAAAGTTCCAAGCATTTTCAAAGTTGACAACGAAGACTTATCAAATATGATACAGACACACATACACACGCATGCACATACACACACACACGAATGCACACGCGCACACACACACGCATATATATATATGTTGTAGGAAGTCTTGTATATATATATATATATATATATATATATATATATATATATTCGTGTAAAATCTTCTGTACAATAAAGACAGAAGCTGATGATGTTTCGCCTGAAATAGGCCTAAATTTCCGATTCACCATGAAATAACGTGCCTACTTTAAGTTTTCCTATATTTGGTCTATATGTATTTATATACATATATATTTAGAGCTCTTTTAGAGAGTTATCCTACTACTGTATGTACAGGATACTCCTTTGGATTCTTCTATATCTACACCGTGTGCTTATATATATATATATATATATATATATAAGACAATGGGAAAACTTAATTTAATGTGGACTATTTCAAGGAAAAAACGAAATGAATTTATTAAAACTAAGTAACTAACAATAACAAAACAAAATGTCCTTAGCAACTGAAAGAATTTAAAAAACGCTATTTTTGATACTGTTATAAAAATTATGTCAAATACTGTCACGTGTGGAGATATTGTTCTTATAGCTGTGTTGACGGATTCAACCATTGTCATTTGATTTCTTGATATTGTTGTGTACGTTTGTTTGGGAGAGTAGTAATTCTATTAAAAATGATGAAATTGGGAAAAAACCTGGGCGTAGTTTAATATTTGGGGAATATTCAATAATACAGTTTTCCCATTGTCTCTTACATTTATAAATATTGTCTTTTCTACGGGTTAAGTCTAAGAGATATTTCATATATATATATATATATATATATATATATATATATTAAATCCAAAATGATGATCAGATAGGTAAATCCCAAAAAACCTATCCTAATTAATATTAATTTAATTAATATTAAAACTATCAAGGTGGAGGGCTTGATGCAAATATTGCATTCTATTTACAGAGCCAAATATAAACAAATTTAAATATCGAAAGTTTTGTTTTATTTTATATATAGTCATCTGCAGACAGATCTGTTTCGCTGTATCACAACTCATCGGTACGGTTAGACATCCGATTGCTTTTTACCCAGGATTGATACCCGACCGAATTGGCGTCAGCTATGGGCGCTCGTTAGAAGACGGTAGACCTTTAGCCTGTGTTATATCATGTATATACACGCCAATAGCTGAGAGTATTCTAATTCATTGCTGAATGAGCGATGCTTAGATGCTAGAGTAGCTACTGTTTTTTCAAAGTCTACCATTCTCCCAGGGTGCTCAATCAGGGTGTGAGAGCGTAAATAGTCATCCGCAGACAGATCTGTTTTGTTGTATCACAGCTCATCAGTACGGTTAGACTCCGATTGCTTTTTAACTCAGGATTGAAACCCGACCAAATTGGCGTCAGTTGGCGATTCTACCTCTGAGCTATAGGCGCTCGGTAGAAGGAGGCAGACTTTTAACGTGTATAGTATCATTATACACGCCCAGTAGATGAGAGTGTTCTAATTCATTGCTGAATGAGCGATGCTTAGATGCTAGAGTAGCTACTGTTTTTTCAAAGTCTACCATTCTTCCAGAGTGCTCAATCAGGGTGTGAAAGCGTAAGTAGAAAAGTGAAAGAACACGTAGATTTAAACCGATTGTTCAAGCATTTACTTTTATAAAGAGTGCTCGATAAAGAGTAGAGCTTTAGATTGTAATAGTTGTTTATAAAAAGCATAACATGACTACACAAAAATGTTCATGTTTTGGAGTAGAACCGCTTCTCTTCGGATGATATGTGTAACTGTCTTTTAACACTCTTACGTCTAGAAGATATAGTTTCATGTTGACAACTTTGTGAATTATTATTAAGTTTCGACTAGCACGTATTTCATCACATGTCTCTTAAAGTCATAAAAGAAGAATCAGTAAAAAAAAAAAGAAAAGAAGTTTGGTTTGTTTGGTTTAAGTTTTTCGCGGTATACCAACACCGCTATGAGTCATTTAAAGTCGAAATCTAAGTATTTTGAAAACAATTTTATGGCTTCATCCAAATATACTTTGAATGCTATTGCGTGTCTTCAGCTACAGATAAAATGTATTGTTCGTCACTTCGTTATAAAATGTATTGTTGCTAATTCTAATATATATATATATATATATATATATATATATATATATATATATATTGCTTTATATATGTATTTTTGTCAATTTTGTAAATAAAAATGTATTGCAAATATTTTTACTATACAAATGTATTTTTATACTTTCATAGTGCTTTTTATGAGCTCTACTTGCAGCAAACTGCCTGGACAGGAAACGAATTCAGCAGATATACAAAGATAGAAAGGGGTGTAAGACAGTGATGTGTATTTTCACCGGATCTATTGAACTTGTACAATGAGAATATTTTGAGGACCCTAGATGTTATACCAGGATTTCTCGTCCGAGGCCACAATTTGAACGACATAAGGTATGCAGACGACACAGTGTTGATTGCGGAACCGGAAAGGAAACTGCAGGACCTCCTACAGAAGATAACTGAAGAGAGTGACAAGAAAGGACTACAAATAAACTGCAAAAAAAAACAAAAAAACAAACAAAACAAAAAAAAAACAATGCATGGTCATAAGCAAAAAGAGCAGCCCAAAGTGCCAAATACAGGTGGGGAATGTTAAAATCAAGCAGGTACGAAAATTTAAATACCTGGGAAATGTTCTGACTGAGGATGGAAAGTGCGACACAGAGATTCGAAGGCGAATTGGCATGACGCGTTCCAAAAGCTGAGTAAAGTATTAAGACACAGGAAACTTTCACTAGAAACACAGAAGAGAGTACTGGATTGCTATGTGATTTCAATTCTTCAATATGGCAATGAATGTTGGACAATATCAACAAAGATGAAAAAAAAACTTGAAAACTTGAAGCAGCTGAAATGTGGTTCTACAGAAAGCTACTGCGGATATCATGGACCGAGCATGTGAGCAATGATGAGGTGTTGGAAAGAATGGAAGTGAAAAAGAAATTAATATTGAGCATTAAGAAAAGACAACTGAAGTTCATGGGACATGCAATGAGGAAAGAGGGCTTGGAGAACCTGATACTAACAGGTTAGATAGAGGGGAAAAGAGACAGAGGAAAGCAGCCGATAACATATTTGAAGGGCCTGAGCATGCGGATGACAGAACGGGGGCTGCAAGACGTTACAGGAGAAAGCTTGCTAAGAGCCACCAGAGATAGGGAGACGTGGAAGTCTATGATTGCCTACGTCCTGAAAGGACAAGGCACATAGAAGAAGAAGACTATTTGACCATAGCTTGAACCCTAATAGGTGCTACCAGTACGTGTCAGGGTAGATCTGAGAACAGCACCTAAGTGGTGGTTATATGCCCCTAAAACCTTCAATCTTCCGACCAGACTGATTGCTGCAGAGTGTAGTTTATCGTCTTACCCAGGACTAGGAAAATAGGTAGATTTCTTACAAATTAATAGATTCAAAAGAGAATTGTTACCAAAATCAGCATTAATTTGTGTTGGGACAGAGATATTGGTGTGGATACTTACTGTCACTTGTTCCACAGAAAGAACTCCGAGATATGACTTGGGTTAAAGTATATAATAATAATAATAATAATAATAATAATAATAATATAAACTATAAACTGACTTATAGTAAAATGAAAATTAAAATAAGGATTTTAGCGATTCATATAACAATCTGTTGATTCCTGACTCTGATTTATTTGCCTGTTCGATTGTCGGCGTTAAAAGGCTCATAGATCAAAAGTGAGTTGGAATTAAGAACTGGTTTATGTCTTGAAAAACTAACCCAGGTTCCGTTGCGTATTTCTTGACGCATTTCTTGAACGTCAAACAGCTCATAAATCTCTAGCCGATAAATTTGTACCTGCAAGCCCAATTTTATTAATATGTTCCCAGCTCAGGTGGTTTTTCATGTCGCGCGTCTCTCCCTCTCTCTTTCTGTGTGTGTGTGTGTGCTTTCTTTTATTTTATATTACATTTGCCTGATTTCTATGATTAAAGAATTTTACGCCAATAACAAGATAAACAGAATACTAAAATAATAATAATAATAATAATAATAATAATAACAACAACAGCAAGAAAGATACCATGATCCGTCAGAGATAATCGGAGATATCTACCCCAGTCACAAAAAAGCAGCTCCTTCGTGTGGTTTACGTGTTCGGGACTGGTATTATTGCGAGTTCGCAGGTGACAGCGCTGCTTGGACCAGCTTAGGTTCTAAGGTAAGTGTCAGTCAGTTAAGTGCCATACGTGATACACGCTTTGAGCGATCATGTCTCGAAAGAGACATGACTGACTGGATAGAAGATTATCCCGCAGTAGGTTGCCATTACGTACTGCGGTAGACTGGTTGCCAACCAAGGCTATAGAATCCAGTCTGTCCTATTATTTAACCCTTAACTTGAAGGAAAAGAGATAGATTACATTACATTATTATAGTAAATATAATTAGGGGGAAACAGTTTATTAATTTATAACAACTGGAAACCGATCCCCAACTTTATGCCCAGTAGAAGTTTTTATTATGTTCCCAGCTATTATATTCAGTCAGTCAGTTAAGTGCCATACGTGGTACACGCTTTGGGCGATCATGTCTCATAAGAGAAATGACTGACTGGGCAGAAGATTATCCCGCAGTAGGTTGCCA
The DNA here is from genome assembly GCA_037127315.1 of Ascarosepion bandense. NCBI lineage: Eukaryota > Metazoa > Mollusca > Cephalopoda > Sepiida > Sepiidae > Ascarosepion > Ascarosepion bandense. Next base: position 2,030,208 of record JBBBDQ010000377.1, on the reverse strand, counting down.
TTGATTTCTGCGATAGACTGGTTGCCAACCAAGGCTATACAATCCAATCTGTCCTATTATTTAACACATAACTGGAGGGAAAAGACGGATTAATACCTTTCTCAAGGGTAAGTGAATGCAAGGAATTCAATATAAATTCGAACTCGGCTCCCCGATTTGTCGTTCCGAGTCGATATCCACTACACCACAACGCACATCCAAGTAAGTGTAGTGTCTCTAAACTGCGTGTTAGGACTGAAGTCGAAATATTTAAAAGTTGGCGAGAATCACAATAATAATAATGACGGTAATAATAATAATAATGATAATAATAATAATAATAATAATGAAAAACTTTCAAAGAATAAATACCTGCAAATTGAAATAGAAAAAAAATGTAGAAATAGAAAACAAGAATAGTACTAGTGATAGTAGGTCCGCTTGGAATTATAAAAAAGAAGCAAAACAACACACTGAGAAAAGTCCCTGGAAAACCTAGCTTAATATATATATATATATATATATATATATATATATATATATATATATATATATATATATATATATATATATATATATATATATGTTTTAGAACATGTATGTGCGTTATGGTACAGGATGTGCGTTGTGGTACAGTGAATATCGGCTCGGAACGAGAAACCGGGGAGCCAAGTTCGAGTTCCAGTTGAATCCATTGCCTTCACTTACGCACAAATACCCTTGGGAAAGGTATTAATCCGTCTCTTCCCTCCAGTTATGGGCTAAATAGCAGGACAGATTGGGTTCTAGAGCCTTGGTTGGCACCCGGTCTACCGCAGATAGCAATGGCAACCTACTGCGGGATAATATTCTGCCCAGTCAGTCATGTCTCTTTCGAGACATCATCGCCCAAACGTGTTTCACGTATGGCACTTAACTGACTGACTGACATAATGTTTTCTATATATGTCCTCTTCTCTACAATCATATGTTTGTTTCAATGTTGGGATTCCAACATATCATCTGGAAAAGGAAAGAGTAAGAGTTTGGAATCATCATCTGTCTATATTTGGTTCGTTGTTGTTGTGGGGTTGGTTGGGGTTATTGATAATTAAGGGAATGATTTGGACGGGAAAAAAAATTTCTTTTCTCTCCTCGTTCTGAATTCACTCGGATATATATATATATATATATATATATATATATATATATATATATACAGTAAAGCCCATACACTAAGAGAAACCTTGTCCATGTAAAGTTAGTGATATCTTAAGTTAGTGATATTTTTAAAAACAAAAGAAATAGAGCCATAACAACACACGACATGCCTTAAGTCTTTTCGCAAATTTGGTAGGTAGTGTGACCATAGCAGAAACAAAATTATAATGAAAATGACAATAATAACAATAGAAATATTTTTTATTTTTTAATTGTATCACCCGAGCAAGACGATAACGCCACTGATGTGCAGGGGACTACATAAGATTTTTTTAAAAATAGATAGAAGTCGAGTAAAGAGAAAGACGAACCAGTTAAGAATGACAATACTGGTGTGATGACAGTTGCAAATGTGGGGAGAAAGGAAAATATATACAGGGTGATGTAGAAAGAACTAGAGTCAAGTGGTTAAGAGATGGGTATTGACATTGCATTTAAATTCCTGGAGGTTTTAGCATTGAAGCGAGTTCCACAGGCGGGAATGGCGAGAAAGAGTCTGAAGGTGTAGAATTGTCGTCTGCATTTGGTTAATCTAACTGTGAATGAGTGGGACCCAGTTGCCAGTTTGGTTGCACGAGTGAGCATCTTTTGCAGGGGCACCAGTGACTTAAGTTCGTTGGATCAGAAGTCATGATAACTTTTATAGAACAAACGGAGGGAAGCCACATTCTGTCGGTGAGGAAGTGGCTGGAGTCGGTACCTATCACATTACTGATTTTCTTTTGGAGCCTGTCAAGAACACTGGGATGAACAGCGAGTGCGCCTGACCATAATAATAATAATATGAAGAAGAAGAAAAAAAATCTAACCGTGTCCCATAATCACTAAGAATTATAATGATAATGGCAATATTATAATCGTTTCCTAATAAGTAAAACATTTCGCATTCTACTTTAAACATGTAGGTCTTAGATAGAAACATCCTTCCTCGAATGCAGTAGACAGACATTAAAGAATCAAAAACAAATTCGGTACCAAATAACAGAAAGTACTTAACTTGATGACGTGCAACAGCGTCAACAACTGAAATAAATATCACATTTAGCTCTAAGAGAAAATAATGACAGAAAGATGTCAACTTCCCACACTTCTTCAAACAAAAGATTAGGTTAGAAATTCCCATCAATACTTCCGTCTATGGTATAAATATTATGAAATATATTTCGAAACCCATTGCTATACATAAAAAATTGTTAATAAAATATTCAAAATCAAAAATTCTAACAACTCAAAATATATTTCGGCTTTTACATAACCCATAAATGTTGATAAGCCATCAAAAACCATCAATACCAGAAAGAGCTATAACTGTAGAATTAGGAAATCATTTTCTTGAAAAATTGTTTTATTATTTTATATTTAATCATTTTAACCCAAGCAAGGCGGTACCGCCACTGATGTGCAGGGGGCTACATAAGAGAGTTAAAGCTTTAGGCAGAAGGAAAGTGAAGATAAGGACTAACCAGCAACACGGGTTAAAAGAGAAAGGACAAGAGAAGGATAGCAACACAGGAGTGAAGAGAGTTGTGAAGATAGAGAGAAAGAAAAAGAACAAGATACACGGGGTGATGTACAAAGGACTGGAGTCAAGTGGATAAGAGATGGGAATTGACATTGCATTTAAATTCCTGGAGGCTGTAGCTGTCAGGAAAGCAAGTATATGGAAGGAAGTTCCACAGGCGGGAATCGTGAGAAAAGAAGCTTTTGGAGTAGAATTGTCACTTGCATTTGGTTGATCTAACTGTAAAATGGTGGGACCTTGTTGCCAGTCTGGTTGCCCGAGTAATATCTTGTGAATTGAGTAACAGTGACCTAAGTTCGTCAGAGCAGAAACCATGAAAATATTTATAGAAGAGACATAGGGAAGCCACATCACCCCGGTGAGAAAGTGACTGGACGCGAGCTGCCACTTCATGACCAATCACATTACAGATTCTCCTTTGGAGCCTATCGAGAACACTGAGATGAACAGCAGGGGCGTTTGACCAGATATGACAACAGTATTCCATGCACGGTCGGATGGTTGATTTGTATATGTACAGGATGGATTCAGGCTGAAAAAAACTTCCTGGCCCGAAACAGTGACCCAACTTTCCTAGCAGTAGATTTAGGTATTGATTCAATGTAATGATTCCACTTGAGGTCGAAAGAAAGGGGTAAGGCGAAGAGGCTCAGTGTATTTCTTTTAGGGAGAGTAAGATTTTATAAATCTTAACTGAAAATAGCACTGGCTGCTCGGTCAATGAATGCTGAATGTTTCCTTATAAGGAAAGTCAATAATGCGATTAGAGATGTGGAGAATAGATATTACACATTGATGGTAACTCAATGAGCAGGGAGTAAGAAAAGCTTAACTCGAGTATCATTGGCTGATTGTTCAATGAATGCCAAATGTTACTTTACAAGGAAATGGCAAATATTATCATAACCAAAGATGTGCTACCTTTCGAGCGGATGTTGTCAGAATCGAACTAATATTTATCGTTGACTCACATATAGACCAGATCAATGCTTACAATCATAACGCGTACAAACCGAATAGTATTTATGTTTTGACACAAGCATTACTTTTTGGTTAAAGTTTGTAAACTTTACAAATATTTATGTTTTGACTTTAATCTATATATATAAAAGGGAATCATGAGTCTGTGTGTGACTGTTCCCTATGCGCGCCTACATATTTAAGTACGCCATTCAAACTTTCTAGGGAGACATATCTACAGGGAAGCCAGGTCGACACATACCTTTTGAGTTTTAAGTTCAGCAATTTCCCCTTTAGCAATTTTTGGCCTATGGTGCCGATTGTTTACATTTTCTCTGTAAAACATCTAAGATCTAAGATGGTTGCTGAATTACGTCACAGAAATCAAATGACACGTCAAACACGACTAAAATATTTTTTTATTAAAAAGAAAAAAATGAGCCTTTATATTTAATTTTTATTCCGACGTTTTAAAAATTCATTTGGTCAACAAAAAAATGTGAATATTTTCCCCGTAATTTTGAAACAAAAGAAATATTAAAAAATGTAGGCGTGCATAGAGAACAATCGCACACAGACTCACAGATTGCCTTTTATAGATATAGATTATATTTTAAGTGTCTGCAGCGAATTTTAAACGTTTTTGTTTCATCCGCTGAAGAAATTAAAATGTTCTGATTTGCACGGGCTACGCCGGGCTATGATAATATAAAGAATAACTTATTGGTTATGTGATGAAACAAATACAGACCCAAACATTGTATGCTATTTGACTCATCATAATGGAGCCTTCACGAAACTTCGAAGTCGGTATGTCTCTGCTCGGTTAAGTGACAAACTTCTCCTCATTAATCGCGCGCGCGCACACACACACACACACACACACACACACACACACACACATATATATATATATGTACACATTTTTTATCCACTGCAAAGTGGACATTTTGTTTCGACATTGAAATTACAATGTCTCATCAGGTGGTGTGGAAAGGAATGGACAGCCTCTTTTCTTATATTTGGCGAGTTGTGTGTGGAATGTTGGTGGGGGTTAGCGACAAGCGAATAAGTCTTGTAAATTGTCCGTTAGAATTTTGAAAAGAGGGATGGGTAGGGAATATAGTTGATTAATGAAAGTGTAGGGAATTTTGTAGACACATTTAACATTAGAAAATGGGGTATGGCTTTATGGCCTCATGACTTAATTATTTGAGTTTAATAGAGGGGGGAAGTAAAAAAGTGTAAGGGTGGGGAGGAATAGGATTGGACCTATCTTTATTGTTTATTTGTACAGCTATAGAATATTTTTTATTTAAACACAGTTTTTATAACTAATCTAATTTTGTATATTTAACCTTAATTTTAAATTTAGCAAATAACTTTTTTCTATAAAACTTTAAATTAGATCATAGTTAGTCGTGTGTAGAAGTTAAAATTTGATGTAAGAGTGGTGTTAATACGATAAAGGTTTATCGTCTCAAAGGGGTCCTAGCTTTGGCTTTTGTTGTATTATTTAGCATGATTGTAATGTTAGTTCTTTAACGTGTTTTCAGTTTACTGTGGTTCCATTCCTCTGGTTTAATAATTTATTGCTATTCATGTATTTAATGATTTCAATTTTTTTTGAAGACAAAGAAAACATAGTTCCTTTATTGATTTATATGTTCTTGCTTGTTTGAGGATTTTCGATTTTTCTTCGTTCCTTATTCACTCGGATATATATGCATATATATATATATATATATATATATATATATATGTGTGTGTGTGTGTGTGTGTGTGTGTGTGTGTGTGTGTGTGTGTGTGTGTGTGTGTGCGCGCGTGCGCGTGTGTGTGCGCGCGTGTGTGTGTGTGGAGGAGGGTTGGTGTTTGCCTACTTATATCCGGTGATGTCTGACATCAAGGGCGGCTACCTAATCCTCACTGCAGACGATTTTCGCAATATTTCAATTCTTTCGTTTAATATTTGACTTTATATTTTAACGCCGATTTAAGTTGTTTTATATATATATATATATATATATATATATATATATATATATTAGCAGTATAGCCCGGCATTACTCAGGTGTAATGAAAGCTTTAAAACTAATCCATGGTCCTGGAGCTCAGACTTTTTGGACGTTGGCAGGAAAGACTAAAAAGCAATAGTTGTTTCCAGTTAAAGCGAAACCGTAGACTGAAAGAAAAATGAATGGATGTAAGTCAAATTTTGATTTCCTGCATCAAATGAGTTTTTTTCGTTGTAAACTGAATTTTGAAGGCTAAATAAATCCTCTGAGTAAATGGTATCATGGCTGAGACTAAGAACTACAATTATACCTACTCAGGCCAAACCCGAATCAAAAACTAAAATAAAAGTCTTAAAAAAATTACAGACATACAGGCAGATAAATAGACACACACACAAACATCATGCCTTATATCCATATATTATCGATTTTCTGCACTATTGTAAGAACTGCACCCTTGAACGTTCTGAATATCGTTTCTTATGTCTTTGTCTATGAGTGTATGAAATTTGATTAAAATCGGACCACTCCTTCTATAATGCGATTTTTTCGATTATCGATTTTCGATTATCGATTTTCGATATTTATCGGGGGTACCTCGACACAAAACCGAGCTAAGAACACTTGCAGACGCTTATAGTACAAGTGAGTAAATTTTCAAGAAAATCGGTTCAGCCGTTTCGGAGTCTATAGGTAACGGACACATACACACAGATAAAATTCCATTTATATATAAGTTTATATATATATATATATATATATAGGAAAGAATATTAATAAAATTTTTGAATTTAAAAATGTACTTTTTTTGAACAGTATTTGTTTATTTTTATTATATTTTATATTTCAGACCGCCCTCGGTCCTTCATCAGAAACAAGTGATTTTTAAATTTGAATTAGAAACGTATTTCACGATAGCGTCCGGATATTTTTTGTTTACATCACGTGGTGTGTTTATATATAAGTATGCCAACTGTTATTAAAGACATTTTGCGTCGATTGATTTTATTCATCGACTTTATTGATATATATGAGTTGAATATTGGATTAAAAACTCACAAGATGAATAGAATAAGTAATGACTAGGTTGGAAAAGTGTCTTTAATATAACATGTTACATTTTAATAAGCTACTTCAGATATTTCTTAAGACAAAGATTAAAAAATAATTTTAAAAAAGACCAAAGGGACGGTATGGTGTCATTCACACACATACTGACTTAAACGATATAAATACACACTTCTTTTTACATCAGACCGTTCATAATACCTATATAAATACCTATATAAATACCTATATAAGTGACTTAAATATTGGTCTATAGTTTAAATACGTTTGGCACATGCACTATTTTCGCATACATACATTTAAACCCACTTACATTTAAAATAAGCAGTTATTGCTTTTATTACACGTGGAACACACATATATAATATCAAAAGGTGTAGGTTTTCTAATGCAAAATGATTATCTATTGATTTATTGCACGTGGCACTTATCTGACGAATGAAATCAAATCTCAATCAACATACTGCCTCGTTGGTTTTCCAAAAATTTAAAAAACATATTAAATCATTGTCTTAAATATTCTCTGAAGAAGCTTATAAAATCGAAACGTGTTAGATTAAAGACACCTTTTCTACCTGTTCCTTACTTATTCGTTTACATATATATATGAACTCATACACACAGTAAAAATAATCTTTCACTCATACACACAGTAAAAAGAATCTTCAGATATTAGAGGCCGTCTTCATTAAATCAAAGAAACTCACACTTAATAAAATCATATTTCAATCCGGTCATAACACATTACATTGCATTTAGACATATGGTTCTGTTAACATTTCGGTCTCTGTGTGACGTCATAGAACCGCATTACACATTTACGAACTGCGTCTGCTATTCGGTGACTGTTATCGTTGCTTAGCAATGTTTTATGTTAACACAAGATCAAATCATTTTTGATGATGTATGTCTTTATGTTAACGTCCCTATAACTTCTCTAAAGATGGCTCATGTGAGCCAATAGCTTAGAACCAGCATAATAAAAAAATATAAAAATGTTGGACAATTTTTGTCTTTATTTTCACCTGAAATTAAATCCAAAATACGATGTTTGGAATGGCTCATGATTAAACATAATAGACATTCATTGTCTGTTATATTTAACAATATACGTAGTATATATATATATATATATATATATATATATATATATATACTATCAATTATTAGTTTAGCTATCATGAATACGTAGATACGTAAATCTACCTCCTCAAACTCGATGGTTACGGAAAAATAAATTTAAGTATATGTGTTCTTACGCGGTACATTTTCAAAGAGATTTTTATTTCAAGTTATTTTTCTTTCACCATCAAATATTATTTGCTAGCTAAGCATTGGGATGTTGACTGGGAAAACTGCAAAAATCGTCAGTACTGTACAGTATGGTCGGCCATATTGCTTGTTGGCCTTCGCGAATAAATCTCTCACACTTTTTTTTCGGATTTTGTGTTTGGTGAGGGGTTGAGGGAGATCCAACCATGATTTCAATAATAGTATTCTGTCAACGACACCAAGGGCTCCCACAGCACACATATTATTAACACTTAATGTAAATCATCGGTTTTAATTTAGCGCGTGAATAACAAGAGGTTTTGCTAGTCATTTTTTGCATTGGAATATCTCAGCTCACTGTTCTTTTTTACCCTGAGGGTGAAATAAGAAAAATAATTATTGCAAGAAGTGAAATAATAATAATAATAATAATAATAATAACAATAATAATAATAATAATAATAATGATACTCGAACTGAGAAACCAAGATCTGAACGTTTGGAAAAGGAAATAGATTGTCACTTAGAAGTAAAGACGTAGCTGTAGAAGCGGGTCGTCAGGTACAGTCGAAAGAAAGGCAAATATTATAAAAACTAAGACCTTGCTGAAGAAATGCAAACTGTGAAATATAAAATTTGTAGTCGCGTTTTCTTTTTCTTTTCTTTTTTTTTTCTAATTATTTGAGCCGTTGCAAGCCAGTAAGACTTGGGTGGTCTGGCAAGGATTGGTTTGACGAGCATTTTCCACTGATGACCCGAATACAAGAATTTAAGCAGGCTACTTGGCAAAGATATTAATCCGTCTCCTCTTTCCTGTTATAGGTTAAATAACAGGTCAGATTGGGTTCTATAGCCTTGGCTGGCAACCAATCTACCGCAGAAAGCAATGGCAACCTACTGCGGGATAATATTCTGCCCAGTCAGTCATGTCTCTTTCGAGACATGATCGCCCAAAGCGTGTATCACGTATGGCACTTAACTGACTGAATATAATAGTTTAAAACATGATTAAGGCTTATACTGGGCATAAAGTGGGGGATCTGTTTTATGTTGTTATGAAGCAATAAACTGATCCCCAACTAACTGCGGCTTAATAACATAATATATCTCTTCCCCATTCCAGCTATGAGTCAAATAATAGGATAGATTGGATTCTAAAGTCTTGGCTGGCAACCAGTCTACCGCAGAAAGCAATGGCAACCTACTGCGGGATAATGTTCTGCCCAGTCAGTCATGATCGCCCAGTCAGACATGATCGCCCAAGCGTTCATCACGTATGGCACTTAGCTGACTGACTGACTAGATTTGCATTTAAGTCCCACTCGTTTACTGTTGAAATAGCTTAATAAAACCGTCACTTATGAACCAACAATTTCTTTTCTCCAATTTACCTCTGGGGAACTCCCTTTCGTTTACTTGATTCCAGTCTTGGAAAATTTAATCGCAACATCAACTGATTACGCCAGTCAGAGAGTTATTCAAAAGGAAAATAAACAGGTGGATAACCTTGGGGGTGTTCCCTCCATTGCACGTTGATTCAGACAGTGTATTCTTGAAAAGGCAATGTGTTTTCCTCAATCCTTCTTATTCTCAGTCTTTTCTGTCACATTCAATCCATCTGATGTGAAGAGCTGCCACTTACTGGGGTTATAGGCGAGTTTAATTGCCTTGAACTGATTAATCACATTGTAGAAGAAACAATGCTCATCTTGACAGGTAAAAAAAGGTAGGGAAAACACCGATGAAGCTTTACTTCATCTGCTACTTTATGCGTACAATTTATTCTTGACCAAAACCATCAAAGACATTAAAAATTTGAATAAAAATTTAAATTCTCCGGACGATGGAAAGTGGAGATTTGGAGAAACTTCTTTTATTTCATTTAAGCGTAGATAATTCTGGACATGTGGTTTAGTGGATTTTCGGCTCGGCACGAGTTCGAATTCCAGTTGAATTCGTGGCATTAACTTACGCGCAAATACACTTGGGAAAAGGTATTAATCCGTCTCCTTCTTCCAGCTATGGGTCGAATAACAGGGTGGATTGGGTTCTATAGCCTTGGTTTGCATGCAGCCTACCGCATAAAGTAATATGAATCTACTACGGGAAGATTTTCTACCCAGACAGACATGTCCCTTTTCTAGACATCATCGCCCAAGTGTGTATCACATATGGCACTTAACTGACTGACTGAATATAATAGTTACAAACATGAGTAAAGCTCCTACTGAAAATAAAGTTGGGGATCAATTTTCTGTTGTTTAAAGTAATAAACTAATCGCTTACTAATTATTTCTATCTAAACTTATTTATAAATGGAAGTTTGTCTGTGTGTGTATGTCTGTGTGTGTGTCTGTGTGTGTTCCCGTTACCTATAGACTCCGAAACGGCTGAACTGATTTTCTTGAAATTTTACACAGTTGTACTATAAGCGCTGCGAGTGTTCTTGGCTAAATTTTGTGTCGAGGTACCCTCGATAAATATCGAAAATCGATAATCGAAAAAAATCAGGTTATAGAACGAGTGGTCCAATTTTAATCAAATTTGATACACTCATAGACAAAGACATAAGAAACGATATTCAGAACTTTCAAGGTTGCAGTTCTTACAATAGTGCAGATAATCGATTATATATATATATATATATATATATATATATATATAAAAGGCAAGATGTTTGTGTGTGTGTGTGTGTCTGTTTATCTGCCTGTATGTTTGTATTTTTTCAGCCCTTTTATTTTAGTTTTTGCTTCGGGTTTGGCTCTAAGTAGGTATAACTGTAGTTCTTAGTCTCAGCCATGATATCATTTACTCAGAGGATTTATTTAGCCTTCAAAATTCAGTTTACGACGAAAAAACTTACTTGATATCGATATCAGGAAATCAAAATTTGACTTACATCCATTCATTTTTCTTTTCAGTCTACGGTTTCGCTTTAACTGGTAACAACTATTGCTTTTTAGTCTTTCGTGCCAACGTCTAAAGAGTCTGAGCTCCAGGACCATGGATTAATTTTAAAGCTTTCATTCCACCCGAGCAACGCCGGGCTATACTGCTAGTATTAATATGAAAATATAATTTCTTTTCCCCCAGCTATAGTTTAAATAGCAAGACAGATTGGGTTCTATAGCCTTGGTTGGCAATCAGTCTGCCACGGAAAGTAATGTCAACCTACAGCGAGAAAATCTTCTGTTCAGTCAGTCATGTTTCACTTATGGCACTTCACTGACTGGCTTCAGTGGACAGCAGAAAAATGCTGGAAATTAGAAAATGCTTTCATTTGATCCCACAAACCAATGTAGAGATTTGAAGGGATTCAGTATTTATCATTAAGGATATAAAAACTCATGACCACAAATGATCCCTTGAGACAAACAACCTGCTCTCCTCTGAGCGAAGATTTCTGTTTTGTTCGCTGAACTATCACCGGGTCTGGGGCTTTTGATATCCGGATGGATTTGTTATGGAACGTTTGACCGATTTGAGACACGTAAACCGGTGCCTATAAATTAAGGCTCCTCTATAGGAGAACGTGTTTTAACGTTTATCTATTTTATTACTTATTTACTGCTAATTCGCATTTGAGATTCCTTTTATGTCAGACAGACGGAAAGGATGGAATACGAACATTTATATCATTTGATATAAGTCTCCAAAAATAATCTCTCTCTCTCTCTCTCTCTCTCTCTCACACACGCACGTTTACACACTTACACAATCACACACAAACACACACGCGCGCGCAGAAATGCTCACAGCATATCTATAAATGCAATTCTTTTATCGCAGATATTGCAATATCTTTGCGTATACTGACCCCTTGGAGATAGAAATTGCCGACATCCGTCCCAGTGAATGGCAACTTTTTTCGGTAGTTCCACATTAGAAGAGATGAGAAAGACTGGGGGAAAGTACAAAATAGGCCACCCAAACTCCCTGGCAACTCCACGAAAGACAATCATCCGCTCTCCCATGCAATTAATGCCAGAGTCTGCTTCATTCCCGGCTTGGCCTTCTGAGACATGTCGTGTTCAAGCATCGCGGAGGCGCCCGACAAATCAATCGGACACGAATGGTACCGACGACATATACTGACGCGTCGAATGACATGTTATAGGTGACTACTATCATATTGGATTCTATCTATCCCATAGCAGCGTAGCAGCACGATATGGAGATTAACCGAATGGTCAGAAGAACAGTGCACAGATGTTGATCCGTGTCGACCCAATAGTTGTCCACAGTTTCTTGATATTCGCAATCGCAGCATTTTAGGCGCGATTAAATCTCTTCCACCTTCTTTAATAATTGGTCGATTTGTGTCAATATTTAAAGAATTTGGTAACCAAACGATAAGTCAGAAGTTTCTAGAATGTTCCTCAAACCAATTCTGGGTAACATAAGCCCGATTATACAGCGCAATATCATTTTAAGATAACCATTCTCAGGTTCTTGCATACTAATGATAATGGTAATTTACATATAAGCAAGCTTTTGGCATTTATAGATCCCGACTTGGCAGCTCAGATACAGTCACTTTCTCACCGGCGCAATGTGGCTTCGCTGTGTCTCCTCTACAAATATTTTCACGGCTTCTGCTCTGATGAACTTAGCTCATTGGTGCCCCCTGTATATAAATTTATTCGAGCCACAAGATTAGTAACTAGGTCCCACCCTTTTAATGTGAAACCAATAAATTGTAAACGCAAATTCTACTTCAACAGCTTCTTTTCTCGCACTTCCCGCCTGTGGAATTCCCTTCCATTTACTTGCTTTCCCGACAGCATTTAAATGTAAAGTCAATAGTCATCTCCTATCTCACTAACCTGCATCCTCTTTCTCATGGAATTCCCTTCCGTTTACTTCCTTCCCCGACAGCTACAATCTCCAAGAATTTAATTGTAAAGTCAATAATCATCTCCTATCTCACTAACTTGCATCCTCTCTCTCTCATGCTCCTTTCTCCGTCCACTCCACTCTAATCAGTATTCTCATCCTTCTTTTACCCACTTCCTGACACCCCCTATAACCTGTCACTCTTTCTCATAACTTTTCTCTTATGTAACCCCCTGCTCAACAATGGCAGTAAAATGCCTTGCTTGGGGCGATATGACAATAAAAAAAAAAAGAAAAAATTTCGTGACCGAATAGCCAGTTCTTCTCTAGGTAATTTTTTACTTCACTTCCTAACTTTCGATCTTGGATCAAAATGTAGTACCTGTTTTCGGGCAGATAAACTACATTTTATCTTCCAAGTGTGTATATGTCTTCAGAACAGAACAGAACAGATCAATAAGGGATTCCTGGTCCCGGGTATTCCAAACTTGTGACAGCACTGCCTTCATTGCGCAGAAGAGGTCGGTTGTATATCTAATTGCATCAGAAATTTATACATAAAAATTCATCAAATGCATTAGTTATACTTACAAATAAGTTCAACCACAACTTCGATCTAAAGAATGACACATTTATTAAAAGAGAAAATTATTTACTTAAACATAGAATTCTTCAGAGTGCCGATATCGATTCTTGCCAAAATATAAATTGGCTTCTTTAAAATATTCCCTTCCTGAAAGAAATACTCCTTTCCCAAGACAACATACATGGCTATGTGAATTGAATATATTGGATCAAAATCCGACAAGATAAATAGAATAAGTAAAGAACAGATAGGAAAAAACGTGTCTTTAATCTAATATGTTTTCCTTAAACAATCTTCAGAGATTTTGTAAAGACGTATGATTTAATTTTTTTTTAATTTAAAAATGTCGGCAGTGACAGCAATCAAACCTCAGTCAACATTCTATCTCCGTGGATTTTTTAAAAATAGAAAAATCATTCGTTTTGTAAATAAATCAGAATAAGCTTGTTAAAGTGAAACATATTAGATTAAAGACACTTTCTCTTATCTGATCTTTACTATTCATAAATGACTCAAAAATGACTCTCTCTCTCTCTCTCTCTCTCTCTCTCTATATATATATATATATATATATATATATATATATATGAAATTATGTGTTTGATCATTATTTTTGATCGATACTCGTATTTAAGTAGATATTCTGTTTATGAGTAAACAGTATATATATATATATATATATATATATATATATATATTAATGCAGGTTTCATTGAATAATATAGACAAGTTTTGTCTATTAATTTTGTGTAGGATCCGTTCATACCGTCTGATATACTTGATGGTGATATCGTTGAAAGACAACAAAAAATCACAGTAATTGTTGATTTTTTTATCGGGTCTAAGCTTTCGGCTCACATAAGCCATTATCAAAGAGTAAATATTAACACACAGTATATTTCAAGGTGGTGATGGTGTATTTGGCTGCTGGATCATGTAATTTAAATTGTCTGTATTTTGGCAGCATTTTTTCATTAATGCAGGTTTCATTGAATAATATAGACAAGTTCTGTCTATTAATTTTGTGTAGGATCCGTTCATACCGTCTGATATACTTGATGGTGATATCGTTGAAAGACAACAAAAAAATCACAGTAAGTTATTCAATGAAACCTGCATTAATGAAAAAATGCTGCCAAAATACACACAATATATATATATAACGACGAGCCGCTATAATAACATCATTATGCGGTGAAATGTTTTACCCATTGTAATAAATAAAAAATATCTTACGGAAATTTACGAAGATTAACGAAACTTGGTTATAAACAGCCGATAATTTGAAATGGTTTGTTTGAACATAATTTTTATCGATACTTCTTCTACCGAGCGCCCATAGCTCAGAGGTAGAATCGCCGACTGACGCCAATTCGGTCGGGTTTTAATCCTGGGTTAAAAGCAATCAGAGTCTATCCGTACTGATGAGTTGTGATACAGCGAAACACATCTATCTGCGAAAGACTATTTACGCTCTCACACCCTGATTGAGCACTCTGGAAGAATGGTAGTCTATGTAAAACAGTAGCTACTCTAGCATTTACGCATCGTTCATTCAGCAATGAATTAGAACATTCTCAGCTATTGGGTGTATATAATGATAATATACACGCAAAAAAGGTCTGCATTCTTCTACCGAGCGCCCATAGCTCAGAGGTAGAATCGCCGACTGACGCCAATTCGGTCGGGTTTCAATCCTGGGTTAAAAGCAATCGGAGTCTAACCGTTCTGATTAGCTGTGATACAGCGAAACAGATCTGTCTGCGGATGACTATAGTATATATATATATATATATATATATATATATATATATATATATTAAATGAAAAGTAAACAATCTAATTAGTAACTTTCTAGTATTTAAAGTATAAATTTATTCCTCTCTAAAATAAAGTAAATAATAATTATAGCATAAAAACGATTCACTAACAACATGTGTTTACATTTTTTTTTTTAGATATTAAATGATATAAATTAACATCCTTCATAAATTAGTTTGATTTTTCAGTTAGACTGATGCGTATTTATGACTGTTCGGATTTTGCTGTAGCAGTTTACGTCCTTTGTTAAAATAAGTAACAGATATTCAAATTGTTGCACTGATTGATTTTGATCCATCCATTTTGTTATCTACGTGTTGTTCTGTTCCTTTTGCTGACAACCATTCATTGTATCTTCATACAATTGATACTTAGTCCATTCTTCTCGCTTATCTTTTACTACATTCTGTAGAAATTATTGTAGTTTCTTTTCTGTGTCTGTTATCAACACTTTGTCATCTGCATATCTTAAGACTGTGACTCCTAATAATAAATCCTGGATGGACTTCTAAATTCTCACAAATTCGCCTCACTGTATTGGGGTTATATGTCTGGTGAGAAGACACATCTTACACTCCTTTCTATTTTTTGCGTATTTACAGACGTGCGTTGTGATGGATGTCGGCTCGGAAACAAATTGGAGAGCCGAATTCAAATTCCAGTTAACTTGGATGCATTCACTTACGAGTAAACACTCCTGGGAGAGGTATTAATCCCTTGCTTCTCTCTCCAGCTATGGTTTAAAGAACAGGATAGATTGGGTTCTTTATCCTTGGTTGGCAAACAGTCTGCTGCAGAAATAATGGCCACCTACTGCAAGAAATGTGCGTTGTGGTACAGTGGATATCGGCTCGGAACGAGAAACCGGGGAGGCGAGTTCGAATTCCAGTTGAATCCATTGTATTCACTGACGCGCAAATACCCTTGGGAAAGGTATTAATCCGTCTCTTCCTTCCAGTTATGGGTTAAATAACAGGACAGATTGGGTTCTATAGCCTTGGTCGGCAACCAATCTACCCCAGAAAGCAATGGCAACCTACTGCAGGATAATCTTCTGCCTAGTCAGTCATGTCTCTAAAGAGACATGATCACCCAAGCGTGTATCACCTATGGCAATTAACTGACTGACTGAATATAATAGTTGGAAACATAATTTAAATTTTTACTGGACATAAAGTGGGGGGTCGGTTTTATATTGTTATGAAGTAATAAACTGATCCCCCACTAATTACTACTTAATAATATAATACATCTCTTCCCCCTCTAGCTATGATTCAAATAATAGGACAGACTGGGTTCTATAATCTTGGCTGGCAACCAGTCTACCGCAGAAAGTAATGGCAACCTACTGCAGGATAATCTTCTGCCTTGTCAGTCATGTCTCTAAAGAGACATGATCGCCCAAGCGTGTATCACGTATGGTATTTAACTGATTGACTGATGTGCACTTTGCTACAATTATAGATTCTGGATTATTCGAATAGCCTTCACAAAAACGTAAAGGTTGACTAACAGCTCCAACAATTTTTTGTGAGATATTTTATCAAAAAATTTTACATAAACTATAAAACATAGTTACGCAAGCATATGTGTATATTTGCTGTAAAATTTAATGATATCGCGTCTCAAGTTGTTGCGATTTTTATTCTGCTAGTGTATTCACTTGTTCTTTTATTCTTTAACTGATTCCTTCATTCTGATCCTGCAGAGATTATTAGAGAAAGCATTTTCGTCATTCCGAGAGCGACACGTAAGCTTATAGTCATAAATTCCCTGATTTATTTCTGTTCGAAACCGAACCGAAAATGTCCGGCCAGATTGCCATCTACTTTGACCACACCTAAACTTGTTCATACTCGCTGATTCTTTCCTAACACCATACCTTTATCATACTGACAATTTCTGTCACTTTCGTTACTTGGAGTTTCATTTAACATAAAAACGAACGCTGAGCACAAACCAAAAGCTGGAATTGTTCGCTGGACATAAATGCCGTCATGCGATGCACTGTAAAGAGTTCATTTTCTTTAAAGATAGAATCATTTTAACTGGATTCCGCTTATATTTCTTGCTATAAATGAATTCGGTTATGAATCCTCCAAAAAACTGTGGCTTTGTGATAAACCTTAACCAGTACAATAGGAACTTCGAAACAGACATGAAAATGTAAGGTTTTAAAAAAATGAACCTCAGATCATTATCTTGCGCGCTAGGGACTCGAACTTGGATTAAATTTAGATTCATATAACATATATCGTTCAATGTGCTTCTTTTGAACGAGTGGCATATTGAGTTCAACGCAATTTTTCAGCATTGAATTAATAAAATTTGATTGTATAACAAATGCACAACTACGTTTTCGCAAACTGCATATTGAGAGGAGGGTTATGCAATACCTAAAAATGCAGGATTTTGGCGGACTTACGATGTTTACAAAATTAATGAATTCTGATTCAAACTTGACCATTCTTTAAATGTTGCCTCGTGTACATGTTTGACTAAAGATTATATTTGAATTTCAGTTTAAACTGGACAAATCTATCTATCTATCTCATTCTATTCATATCTATCAATATAACTATCTCATTTTATTCATATCTATCTATCTATCTAATTTTATTCATATCTTTCTAGCTATCTGTATTGTTTTGTTTCTATCATTCTATTGTATCTACCTCATTCTGTTTCTATCTCTCTCTCTCTCTATATATATATATATATCTCATTTTTTCATTATCTATCTATCTATCTATCTATCTATCTATCTATCTATTCCACTTGGCTATCTCATCCCACGATCATTACGTAACAATTTCTTTACGATATCATTCGTCTCGTAAATAATCTCAGCAAACTTGAGATGAGTGAAGATGGATGATATTCTTTTCAGTAATGAAGAAAGATTTCTTTCTGACCGTCTTTTTTCCTTAAATATGTCTTCTTCATGTTGATTAATAAGAAACTGGAATCGCTTAAATGATTAGTGAGCATCTTGTGCAACGGGGAAATTCTTGGTCGTTAGAGATTCTTTAAAGAGACGGAAAAACCAGTTGAGTTCAATATGTATGCAGTACTTTTCTGAAGTGTGTCTCTTGATTGAGGGATGCTGGACACCGAGCGTAAAAATGATAGTATGAATAAAATAGATATATGCATAGATAGAAAGATAGATATCAACAAACTGTGATAGATAGATAGATAGATAGATAGATAGATAGATAGATAGATAGATAGATATAATAAATGAGATAGATAGATAGATAGATAGATAGATAGATAGATAGATAGATAGATCAATAAATGAGATAGATAGATAGATAGATAGATAGATAGATAATGAGCAAAATGAGATAGATAGATAGATAGATAGATAGATATGAATAAAATGAGAAAGAAAGAAAGAAAGAAAGAAGAAGAAAAAGAAGAAAAAGAAGAAGAAGAGAATAATAATAATAATTATTATTATTGTAATAAGAGTAAAAAGAAGAAAGAAAGAAATAGAATCACGGTTTAATATTAACTAAACAAATATATGAAAATGTTCTCTGTTTAGGATGTGGTTTCCGGCTTTCTCTTTTCCAATCTTTTCACTTTTCCTTATTTTATTTTTCAATTGGAGTAGATAGACTGTACTATCGCCCGGTTCACACTCTACCCACGTCTATTGAACAGGTGTAGAGGCTCATCACTTGTTCCCTGTTTAGGATGTGGTTTCCGGCTTTCTCTTTTCCAATCTTTTCACTCTTACGTAGCCTCCTGCACACCAGTGGCCTTACCGCCTTGCTCGGGGTGATATGATTAAAAAAAAAAAAAAAAAAGAATGTTTTTTTTCATTCAACGCTTGCAGTATAGCCCGGCATTTTCCGCGTGTAATGAAAGCTTTAAAACTAATCCATTGTCCTGGAGTCTGATCTCCAGGGTCAATGTAAGTCAAATTTTGATTTCCGGTATCGATGTCAAATAAGTTTTCCGTTGCAAACTGAATTTCTTCGTCAGTAAAAGATATTGAACAGTGTTCCTTGAATTGGACTAAATTGTAAAGATCATTAATATCTTCTATTACATAACAATCACTAAGAAAAAAAAACACACATAAACACCGCAAGCATAAACATACGAACACCCAACCATGAACTAAAAAATCAAACTTTTAAGCTGATAAACTCACCAACAGAGGAGGAGGCAAAGGTCAAACGAAACCATAAGAACAAACCCCCCCCCCAAAAAAAAAAAATTAAGCGGATACCTATTCAATACGAAACAATTAAGTGAACATCCACTCACGCGTACACTAAAAGCAATAAATAAAGCATTAAAAAATCAAAAACTTGCACAATAAAAATAAAAATAAATGAATTAAAAAAGGAAAATCAACCAATCGCAAGCGGGACTGCTCCCAGAAAATATTAAATCTGACCAGGCTCCTTATTAATAGGGAAGGGGGCCGTGATTCAACAGCAAAATAAAATAAAATAAAGTAAATAATAAAATAAATAAAACACAACCCCCCACCGATGAATTGTACGGTGTACTCACGAAACGTCAAAGTCTGCATGAACCTGCTCAGTCAAAGTGATTACTTCTTTGCAGTAAAACATAGATTTTATTTATGGCATGAGTGTCCGTAATTATATTTATACATACTCTATCTTTAATATTGAACGCTTTTTATCAATAAATATATTGATAAAAAGCGTTCAATATTAAAGATAGAGTCTGTATAAATATAATTACAGACACTCATGTCAACACCTAGTGTAGACAGTCATCAAGCCATAGAAGAAAATAGCGTTCAGGCTGAAAATATACTACTGCCACTCGGTGTACACACACACACACACACACACACACATATATATATATATATATATATATATATATATATATTGATGCATGTTTCATTAAATAATATAGACCAGTTTTGTCGATTTATTTTATGTAAATATTTTTCAGATCGTCTGATAAGCTTAATAGCGTTATCGTTGAAGTCGCTGAAGGCTGAAACCAGATCTGAGCCCATTGAAACACCGTCCCTTTGCATGTATATATTATTTCTGTGATTACAGAATGGGACTTCGGTGGTACAGGTTAAAAGTATTTTTTTTTTTTTGGTATTTTAGTTTTAATTTTCAGTTGGGTCAAAGAATTCTTATTATATGTATTTTTATAATAATGTCAATGGTTTCTCTAACAGGAACATTAGTGAATAGATTTTCAACATCAAGTGATGCTATGGTTTCATTATTAGTTTTTCCGTTTTTAATATTTTGTATAAGTTCAAGAGATGATTTACTGCTGTATTTGTTAGGTATGTATGGTGTAATTAATTGATTAATTCTATGATCACAGAAAATAATATATATGTGCAACGGGACTGGGTTTCAATGGGCTCAGTTCTGGGTTCTTCCCTCCTCTAAAAATTCAACCAGCAATTCTTCAGAAACTCCTCAGCGCGTGTATCACACAAATCCCGATTTTATGAACATAAAATCTACATCCAAACGAAAGGTGTCAGTATAGGAAACTCATCAAGTCTTACTTTCTCTAATTTTTGCATGTCCTACATTGAAAACAAATTGTTTAAAACAACCGACAAACCGAGTATTTATACACGGTATGCTGAAGTTATTTTTTGCTTTGATTAAAAAGTAGGGACGAAAATGTAAATCTGAAATTAAATTTTGAAAATAACTCAAATTTATCTATGAACTTACGAACAATATAAAGCTAAAAACCAACGAATTTATCACATATCTGTATTAAAAAAAACTCACCAATAAAAACACTTTGTTTCTTAACTATAATAGTCAATGCACTGAAAGATATAAAGCAGTAATAACGAACTTCTTAAATAGATGACATCAAAATTCCCCACCCAAAAAAAATTTTTTTGAGAGAACTAAAACGCATAAAACAAAAATTAGTCAAAAATAATTTTTCTAAGTCCTAAATAATTCATGCACCAGTATTAAAAATAACACAAAAAACATCAACATATTTTATTGCAACCAAATGCACAATATTTATAAACAGAGCGAATTTTCTCTACAAAAAATTATTAAACACCATATTTCTGCCGTAATTTCTCAAAAACAAGTTTAATTTACAATATAGAAAATGGAAGACAGCAAACCTTGTTATTTTTATAATAACAACCCTATCAAATCCAAACTACCGATGACTAATATAATGTATGAATTTCAATGCCCTGTACAAGACTGTGTTTTTTGTCTTAAATCAGTTGCCTATATTGGCCATACTACCACTTCTGTGAGCAGACGCCTTACATGCCTCCTATCTGATTATAATAGTGCAATAAAAACATTTATTAATTCATAATTTACATAAACTATGAAGGAAATATTTTGTTGAAATTACAAAAATATTTTTTAAATCACAATATCAAAGGCACTATATACCAAACAATTGTCTCCTACAACAACCTTACATTATTTAACAGTAAAATTGGAGTTTTGAAATTAAAAAAGAAATAGACAGACGCTCAGCTCAGTCCAGCCACGCGCGTCACGTGATATCTATAAGAAAACTCTTTCAAAAACACTAAAAACACAAAAATTACATTACAGTCAAACATGAAGACAAAATAACAACATCGGAAAAATAACATCCTTGAAAATGGCCAGTGAAGTGGCTGAAAGTGCTTGGAAACTCGAAAATTATGGAATATTTTTACACTCCGGATGTCCATCAAAAATGAAACATGTAAGAATACTAGAAAAATTAAATCAATAATTAACAAACACTTCTTTTTCGGCCGTTTTTAACGAAACATATATATTCGGCTGTAGTACAGATGGTGCCTCTGCGACCCTAATGAATCACTGAATACCTGGATCTGGAT
The DNA here is from genome assembly GCA_037127315.1 of Ascarosepion bandense. Taxonomy (NCBI): domain Eukaryota; kingdom Metazoa; phylum Mollusca; class Cephalopoda; order Sepiida; family Sepiidae; genus Ascarosepion; species Ascarosepion bandense. The sequence goes on along the minus strand of JBBBDQ010000377.1, from coordinate 2,008,087 downwards.
TGTATATCATACGCTGAAAGACTGCCTCCCTCTACCGAGCGCCTATAGCTCAGAGGTTCAATCGCCATAACACCAATTCGGTGTGGTTTCAATCCTGGGTAAAAGCAATCGGATGCCAATTGCTAACCGTACTGTGATACAGCGAAACAGATCTGTCTGAGGATGACTATATATATATATATATAATAGCTAGAGGGACAGATAATCTACCTTTCACCTAAACGTCAGGGCTAGCTTTCCCTGACGATCCGTTTAAGTGAAACCTAGGTAGGTTTTCTGGCTCTCTACCTATTATTTATTTATTCCGCTCTACCTGAGTATTGAGTGTTGCTCGTGTCGGGTTTTTTTTTCTTTGGGCTACGTGCTGACTCGGTCTGAGCACTTTTGACTGATATTCATGTACTTAGCTCTTTCTTTTTTTAAATCATTTTTTCTCTTCTTCGTAGATTCGTGGATTCGGCACAAGTATAGTTATTATCTCGTTTATATATATATATATATATATATATTGTCATCCGCAGACAGATTTATTTCGCTGTATCACAGCTCATCAGTACGGTTAGACTCCGATTGCTACATAACCCAGGCTCGAAATCCGACCAAATTGGCGTCAGTCGGTGACTCTACCCCTAGGCCACGGGGCGTTCGGTGGAAGAAGGCAGTCTTTTTAGCGCATATCATATTACGCGCCCAATAGCTAGAGTGCTCAAATTCATTTTTACTGAATGAGCGATGCGTACACGCTAGAGTGGTTATATACGCGTGTGAAGCCATTGATGAAATTATAATTAGTCTGAAGATATTCCTTCTCATAACAAAGCTGATTAAATAGGAGTTTTCCTTTTTTATCATTTTCTTGCCCAGCCAGTTATGTTATTTCAATATGGAACAAGTAAGATACCTCGTCTAATGGTGGCAATGCAGCATCTGTCATAGCAGGAGTGGCAGTCTCTATTGCAACGAATGCATGTGAAGATGCCCTCCACGCAATGTCACCTTGTTTTTTGGCTTCTGCCGAGCACGCCTCTACCTGGCGGCCAGCCTCCTTTCTCCGCTCAGTGTAAATCCAGCCTGAGCGTCCGTTGGCGACATTTTCCTGCTTCTAGATGTCCATGCCCATTACCCGCATGTCCTCTTGCTGGTGGTCAGTTCCTTATACAGATAAATCTTTGTAATTCTCCCATCAGACATACAATGAACATGTTCGCCGCTGTTAGAGAAAGGCGTATAAACTGGGTAACTGGGCATGGGTGAAAATTATGTAATACTATATATATATATATATATATATATATATATATATATCAGCATGCAGTGTGGGTATAGAAGAATCCAAAGGAGTATCCTGTACATACAGTGGTAGGATAACTCTCTATGAGATCTCTATATATATATGTATATAAATATATAGAGCAAATATAAGAAAAATTAAGGCAGACACGTTATTTCATGGTAAATCGGAAGTTTAGGCCTATTTCAGGCGAACCATCATCAGCTTCCGTCTTTATTTTACAAAGGATTGTACACGAATATATATAAATTCAAGTCAACATCCAGCGGCGGTAATTTGTTTCATGATTAAATGCAATTGTCAGTCCTTGTGCCTTGCGTTCTGATTCGTCCATATTACTGGGTGCCACAAAGTGGTGTAATGGTTAACAAGCTTGAATCGTTCGAACAATTAAGACTGGGTAGGGAGTTCAATCTTCACTGGGTCCCCATATTTTCGGCATGTTCGACATCTATGCTACGCTTAAAAATTATATATTACTAAAATTACTGAAGCCAACAAGCAAACTTTTAACGATGCTATGATCGTGTAGCCTTGTGCCAAACGTCGCTGAGCTTATACATATGTACCCCTTAAGCACCACAGCCTGAGCAAAGACCAGTCAGTGAAAAAGAAAGATGCAAGAGAGGAAGTTTATCATTTTACGACTAGTCTTTAAAAAACCTTGTTAAAATAACAGAGACATAACCCAGCCTGATGTTTATATGAGTAACCTCTTGGTCTAGCCCAGCTTTTATTTTATTTTATTTTTTTTTACATGAGACCTTTTAACTGTTTAAAATGGGTACATATTCTGGGTAAACACCCGCGACTCATACGGGTCGCGTGTATACAAATACTTTTTTCTCTTTGTCTCTTTCTCAGTCACACATACATACTTACTATGTCACACATCTTCTTTCAAATACTCATTCACACAAACATCCAAACGCACATATTTACTCATGTTTCGAAACAAAGGCATATATATATATATATATATATATATATATATATATATATATAAACTTGAACTCATGGAAACATACGTATAATATTATACACACACGCGCGCTTAAAGGTGCAAACACGTTTACGTATCCATAAATAAGAGACAATACTTTTTTTTAGTTATGTAAACATTGATGTCTGTACAGTTCGAATGGTTTAACTCAGCTAGTACGCATATAAATAAATAAAAATTTCAAGATAATACCCCCTATCATTTTAAATCATTTCACACCAAGCAAGGCGATAATGCCACTAAGACGCAAGCGGTTACTGGGTGTGAAAAAGAATTAGATGTTAGGAGAATTCGAGAGCCCAATCCTAAATAAGAAAAACGAATAAACATCGAGTCCTTTTCAAAAGATGTAACAGATGACAAACAGATGTATTTTCTTTAGTGAGACTTTGATAACTCATACCGTTAAGCATCAACCTACATACTTATACTAATTAAAATAATTAAGTAATTACGTTAAGTCAAGGAAAGTAAGTTTCCAGTCACCAAATGTAAAGGGTGAGCAGAAGGTTTTAGGGGGCTCATTCATCAGGGGAAAACCCTATGTCTATTTGTAATAGGCTCTGTCGAGCAGTTTTTCAATTTTCCCATTAAAAGAATAGCTGTGTGCAGAACGTTACATTTTAAAAACCATTTCACCTCTTAGCAAGACAATTAACTTAGATGCAAGTTTTCTTTTAATCATATCGCCCCCAGCATATCGTCCCCAGCAAAGAAGTCTACTTCCAGGGGGTTACATAGGAGGAAAGTTATGAGAAAGAGTTACAGGTTACAGGGAGTGTCAAGAAGGGGGTAAGAAAAGGGTTAAGGTACTAAGAGTGGAGTAGACGGAGAAAGAGCATGAGAGAGACGATGCAAGTTAGCAAGATAGGAGATGACTATTGACTTTACAATTAAACTCCTGGAGATTGTAGCTGTGTGGGAAGCAAGTAAACGGAAGAGAATTCCACAGGCGGGAAGTGCGAGAAAAGAAGCTGGTGGAGTAGAATTTACATTTTATTGGTTTCTCAGTAAAAAGGTGAGATCTAGTTGTTAATCTTGTTGCTCGAGTAAATTCATATATAGATCATACAAATGATCTAAATTCATCCCACCAAAAACCCTGAAAGTATTTGTAGAAGAGACACAGAGAAGCCACACTGTGTCGGTGAACAAGTGACTGTATTTGAGCTGCCAGGTCGGGATCTATTACATTACAGGTTCTTCGTTAAATTTTGTCAAGGACCCCTAGGTGGATAGCAGGGGCACCCGACCAGATATTGCAGCAGTATTCAATGCAAGGGCGGATAGTAGGTTTATATAGGTGCAGGATGGTTTCAAACGGGAAAAGTTCAGTTGGAGAGCTAATTGTTCAGATTTTGGGCAGAGCGCCACTGCCGTCAGTACCCCCACACACTCCGCCAGCGGCCGCTCCGATTCGGCACATTCCGTCAGATTCCGTCAAGAACCCGAAAGAACTTTGCTGTTTTAGAAGTACATTTCAACGCTAACAAAACTTAGAGTAAACATTTCAATTAACGATTAGAAGCTTTGATGCTTTTGGTGAACTTTCTCTCTCCGTTGTAAAAAATCATTTTCGACGATTGTATATCATTTTCGACAACGGTATTCTTGGGAAAAGACATACATTGTTTTTTTTTTTATATATAAAGACATTCTACGTAGCTCTCCAGGCGTGTTCGACTTCGTTCATTTATTTTATTAATTTTTTTTTTTGGTGCCGTGTTTATTTTTTTCAACCTACAGGTGTACACCAGTGTCCGGACTGACTAAAAGGGACGACTATTGAAATTCCACTTCTGGGATCTAATCACAACGTGTGACAGTGGCCCGTTGTTGCAAAAGACGTCCTGTAGTCCAGCTTTTGTGGCGACGTCATCGGACGGGATCGTCCCAACCAGCGACTGCGACTAGACCAACCGTACGACCGGGTGGCAGTGTCACAACTGGGATCGTCACGACCGTCATCGAGAACGAGCGTCACATAAGGGCTACTGTGCCCTGTGCGGTATCACAACTGGTTGCTGCCAGGCGAGTTGAGGGCAAGCCGCATAGCAGTGTTACATATTTCTGAGATGAGGTCGTATTTACAGTATTTACATTAATCGGACTATTGTCCTCATCTTTGTTGCCATTTGTACGACGTTGCAGCTGTTCGACCGAGCAAATCTTACTACTGTCAAATTAAAAAGTTTAAATTTATAAAATCTTTCTGTTATTTTTATATTTTTTATTTTTTCATGAAAATTTGTTTCTAAAGTCAAATAACTATGATCGCTCTTTTCAGTATTGATGGGGGTGGAGGTTCCTTACTAAATATTTTTTTCAAGAAATCTGGAACATCGACATCATGCTTCGTTTTCTCTTCGAATGATATGTGCTATTTATTTTAGTTGCTGCTGCTGTTGAAAGCTTTCAAACGATGTGGTTTCTCGAATTATTAAAGTTGCGATGATTGTTAATATGTTAAAATAAATAAATCTACTGACAACTTAATAGAAAATCATGGAAATTTCAAGATACAATCAGTAAGTTTCGAATCTCCGCCATTAGGTAAGAGGTAAGCGAGTCGTAAGAATTACTTAGAAATTCTATAAGGGTTTATTTGAATTTTATGTCCTTTTCTTTTTTCCTGTTCTTTACGGAAACGTAATTCCCTCTCTACAAACTTACACGTGCATAAACATTTTGATGAAGCCGTTCACATAGACGGACACTTTTAATGTGTCTCGCGAAACATAACAGTTTACTGCCACACACATTGATGACACATACCAGTTTTTCGTCCTTTTTGCCTTAAAATGGAATTCTTATTTGTCAAACTGTGTAATTTATATACACTTGACTCCAAGTTGAACAACAGCAAAATATACTTGATCGCACGTGTCTAAACAATGCAAAAAGAAAACGAGTATGGCCTATATACATAGGTACATTGATTTAATGCAATAATTTCACCCCAAACGAGGCAAAAAATCCACTACGATGTAAGAGGGATATTGGTTTAGAGAGAATATGAGGAAAAGATAATATTAAGGGGAAAAAACCATAAAAGAATTGACATTAAGAAGATTACGATGATGCTGCAGGTAATGTTTTGAAGGTCAATGTTAACTGCAAAGCAAGAAGCCGGGAAAGATTTACAAAAGCGAGAAGAATGCCTGAGCATATATATATTACGGTTGCTGAGCAGTTATTACTGCAAAAATACTTGCTTTCCTGACAGCTATAACCCCCCAAAAATTAAATGAAATGTCAATACCCGTCTCTTATCCACTTGTGAGATTACGTTAGTTGATTTTTAGCAGTATATCAACCTCTACAGGTTACTTAATGCTATAATTTATATATTTTGAACAAAATTTAATGACTTCAAATATAGATAAATGGGTTATATTGATAATTCTGTTATAAATAAGTATTGTCATTAATTTTATTATATATGGGTAATGTTAGTAATTTTAGTATAAATAATATTGTTGGTAATTTTCTACAAATGGTTATTGTTGGCAATTCTAATAAACATGGGTGTTGTTGGCAGTTCTGCTATAAATGAGTATTGTTAGGAATTCTATTATAAATGAGTATTGTTGGCAATTCTATTATAAATGGTTATTGTTGGCAATTCTTCTAGGAATGGCTATTGTTGGAAATTCTACTAGAAATGAGTATTGTTGGCAATCCTACTAGAAATAGGTATTGTTGGCAATTCTACTATAAATAGGTATTGTTGGCAATTCTACTATAAATGGATATTGTTGGCTATTCTACTGTAAATAGGTATTATTGGCAATTCTACTATAAATGAGTATTGTTGGCAATTCTACTAGAAATGGTTATTGTTTAGAATTCTACTAGAAATTAGTATTGTTGGCAATTCTGCTATAAATGAGTATTGTTGGCAATTCTTCTACAAATAAGTATTGTTGGCAATTCTACTATAAATGTTTTTTTGTTGGCAATTCTACTATAAATAGGTATTGTTGGCAATTCTACTATAAATGGAAATTTTTGGCAATTCTACTATAAATGGTTATTGTTGGTAATTCTAGTATAAATGGGTATTCTTGGCAATTCTACCCGAAATGGGTATTGTTGGCAATTCTATTATAAATATTTATTGTTGACTATTCTAATGTAAATGGGTATTCTTGTTAATTTTACTGTAAAATTGGTATTTTTTGGACAAAATGTGTTGGAAACTTTACTATAAAAATCCATTTTTATAATTCAATAATCTTTTGTTTCTGCGTTCACCACCTGCCGAGAGCTGAGACTCTGGTTCAGGGTGGATCTGAAATCAACGACATCTAAGAGGTGGTTCTACGCTACTCAAAATATCTAATCTCCCAATCAGGAGACTTGCTGCCGGATGTAGTTTAACGTCATACGCTGGAATAAAAATGATAAGTTCTTTCCAACAATTTAGTACTGCGATTAATTTCATAAAGTCTACACTACCAGCCATAATTATTAAGCCACCCAAGATTTTAAAAGAAATGATGTATTTCATCCTATTTATATATATATATATATATATATATATATATATATATATATATATATATATATATATAGCCAAGAAGGAAATAACACGTATATATTCAATATATTGCAGACCCATCTTTAGATTTTTTCAAGAAGCTCAAGATGAATAGCAGGAGAATCCGATCAGATATTGCCACATATATCCGATTCTTCTTCTTCTTCTTCTTCTTCTTCTTCTTCTTCTTCTTCTTCTTCTTCTTCTTCTTCTTCAAGTGCCTTGTTCCATCAAGAGTTAGGCGGTCATGACTCCATATTTCCCTGTCTGTTTTAACGCTTAATAAATTATTTTTGTTACTTCTTCTAAACCTTGTTCCGCCATCCATTAACTTATGCTCAATAAATAGGTTATACATTATTTTTCTCTGGCCCTATTGCCTTCATTCTGTCAATCTGAGTATCAAATTTTTCAAGCCCTTTTTCCTCATTATGTATCCTAGAAATTTCACCTGTCTCTTCCTGATAATAAGCATAAGTTTACTTCTGTTTCCATTTTCTCTAAAATCTCACATATTCAGCCCATGGTATTCTCAGCATTCTACTGTAGAACCACATTTCTATTGCTTCAAGTGTCTTCTTAATCGTTACGAAGCCCCAAAAGCCCCGCAATGTAGAGTGTTACTGAAACAAAACTGTTGTCGGTGTGTAAATGTTGAAATCAAGATGAGTCTATAATAAGGTTATGTTGAATTGATAAAGATTGACTTGAACAACGCAGTTACTTTTCGAAAATTTGTTCCACATTGAAAGAGTTTTGAGGAAGAATGTGTCTGAGTTAAATAGGGAGCTGTCTGGGTAAAATTGGAAGTTGTCTGAGTGGCGATGGAAGTTGTCTGAGTGAAATAAAAAGCTATCTGAGTGGAATCGGATGCTATCTGAGTGACATTGAAATCTGTGTGGAATAGAAAGCTGTCTGAGTGATATAGGAAGCTGTCTGAGTGGCATAGGAATCTGTTTGAGTGGAATAGAAAGGTGTCTGAGTAGAATTAGAAACTGTCTGAATGGCATAAAAAGCTATCTGAGTGAAATAAAGAGCTGTTTGAGTAGAATTGGAAGCTGTCTGAGTGGCACAGAAAACTGTCTGAGTAAAATTAGAAACTGTCTGAGTGGCATAGGAAGCAGTCTGAGTGAAATAAACAGCTGTCTGAGTAGAATTGGAAGCTGAGTGGAATAGAAAGCTGTCTGAGTAGAATTAGAAACTGTCTGAGTGGCATAGGAATCTGTGTGAATGAAATAAAGAGCTGTCTGAGTAGAATTGAAAGCTGTCTGAGTGGCACAGAAAACTGTCTGGGAGGAATAGAAAGCAGTCTGCGTTATATAGAAAGCTGTCTGTGTGGTATAGGAAACAGAATGAGTGTCATAGGAAGCTGTCTGAGTGGTCTAGGAAACAGAATGAGTGTCATAGGAAGCTGTCTGAGTGGTCTAGGAAACAGAATGAGTGTCATAGGAAGCTGTCTGAGTGGTCTGAGTGGCCTAGGAATGGGAATAAATATAATTCGGCTGTGTATATTTGGCATGATGAGTACGATCTGTGAAAGTCAACTAGTGGAACTATGGAACGGAGCTCGTCTGAGTATTTGACAGAGTAGCGTAGCTGCATTTCACCGAATAAAGAATGAAAGAAAAAGAAAAAAGTGTTACAAACGGTTAAACTTCAAGAAAAAAAAAGAATTAATGATATAAAAATTATTCCTCTCATGAAAATAATAAATTAGCGGAAAGTATTCGAAAAATCAGCTGACTACGATTATTTCAGTCCGTTTCAAAAATTGAAACACGACCCTTGAGAGAAAAGTTACCAGTGAATATTTCAATTCGAGTTCTTCTTTATAGTGGATGCGCTTTGTACACTTGTTTCCACTGGCGGCGGCGGGTGTGGGGGTGGAATTGACGCGTGCGTCTTTATAAAGGAACTCTGGAGGAAAAGCAAAGGGAATAAATCAGGCTGTAAGTAAAGCGTCATTTCGAATTGTCGGGTGCAATCCAAAAGAATAATCTGCCCGAGTCCAACATTCCTCTGTCAATGTTCTAGCAGATGACAGATATCCACTTCCAGAAATTTCGCACCAAAGAAGGATTCGTTTTACTGACTAAGGAAATTTTACCATTTTTCATTTTGACAGTTTTAAATGGACACACACACACACACACACACACACACACACACACACACACACACACACACACACACAGAGGCTTAGCAGAAAAAATAAAGATATATATTTGGCTAGCAAACGTTCTTTTATACATGTTTTCGTTAAATATCACAGACAAGGAAAATTGAATTAATTTGTTAGTTTTTCTGTCATCCTTACATTTCCCGTTTAGTGGGAGTAAAGGAGTGCATAATAATACTGTCCATATTATCCATAGTCCCAAGCGCTTTCAGCTACTTCTTTAGCCATTTCCAAGGGGTTGTTTTTTTTAGTGGTGTTGTCATTTTTTCATCTCGACTGTATGTCATTCGTGTTGCGCTGTGTTTATTAGGAGCCTTTACATGTTTAGTGTGGCCGAAATTCGAGTGAACGTCTTTTTATACTTTCTGAAAAAAAATTTCAACATTTAGCATATATATATATATATATATATATATATATATATATATATATATATAATTGAAAAATCTATCAGAGTTAACCTGTAGAAAAGACAATATTTATAAATGTAAATGACAATAGTAAAACTGTATTAGTTGCTAACGCATTTCATCCAATGAGGACTTTCAAAGCAAAACACGAAATCAATTTATTAAAACAAACAAAAAAAACTAATAATAGCAAAACATAATGTCCTTAGCAACAGAAAGAATTTAAAGAACGCTATTTTTATATTGTTAACTGAAAAGTATGTCAAATGTGTGGAGATATTAATCCCCGAGAGTGCCGCCATTGAATATTACCAAAATATTAATCTACGCCCAGGTTTTTTCCCAATTTCACCATTTTTAATAGAATTACTACTCTCCCAAAAAAACGTACACAACAGTATCAAGAAATCAAAAGAAAATGGTTGAATTCGTCAACACAGCAATAAAAACAATATCTCCACACGTGACAGTATTTGACGCAATTTTCAGTTAAAAATATAAAAGTAGCGTTCCTTAAATTCTTTTAGTTGCTAAGGACATTTTGTTTTGTTATTATTAGTTATTTTGCTTTAATAAATTCATTTCGTTTATTGCTTTCGTCCACATTGGATGAAACGCGTTGGCAACTAATACAGTTTTACTATTGTCATTTACATATAAGGATATATTTGCAGGTTTCATTACAAATAATAGACAAGGTAATACGGCTAAGTTTTTTATATAATTATTATGTGCAAAAACGATAAAAATAAGGAAGCATTATTAATAAAAAAGAAAAATCCAACACTCAACAATATCAACTATGAAGATGGACACATTGTGCTCACTGTGTTCTGAATTTAAAATATTCATATGACTTTACATATATACACAAAACAATATATATTCTAAGTTAAAAGTAAATTAAAATCCATCACTGATAAAAATTTAGCCGAATGCGCTGGGAGAAATAAAGTATACGAACAATTTTCATAAAATTTGTTTTAAAAAATAAATTGTAAGACCACATGAAAAATGATATGAAAAACTTATGCACCTTGTCTGTGATTTTTAATGAAGCATGCGTAAAACAGAGATTGCTACCTAAATAAACTATATATATATATATATATATATATATATATGAAAAGCAGTAGCTACTCTGTCATGTACGCATCGCTCATTCAGTAAAATGAATTAGAGCACTCTGGCTATTGGGCGCGTATAATGAAAAGTCTGCTCAAAAGTCTGCCTTGTTCTACAGAACGCCCATAGCTCAGAGGTAGAATCGCCGACTGACGCCAATTCGGTCGGGTTTCAACCCTGGGTTAAAAAGCAATCGGAGTATAACCGTAATGATGAGCTGTGATACAGCGAAACAGATCTGTTTGCGGATGACAATATATATATATATATATATATATATATATATATATATATATATATATATATGCTGCCAAAATACATGATCTTTAAATTACAAGATTTGGCAGCTAAGAAGGAAAATAACACTAAAAGATTCAAGAAAAGATTTGTATAAAATAAACTTAACCATAACACCTTTTCGGATTTTTAAAGAAACTTGCTTAATAGAGAGAGTTGTGCGTAAATATACAATATATATATATATATATATATATATATATATATATATATATTGATTGATTGCTTAATTACTTAGTTTTTAGTTATAATAAAATTAGACCAGTATATAGTTGTATTAAAAAGTGTTCAATACAATTATATTGTAGAATCGCCTGCAAACAACACGTATTAGAAACCTAGGTCGCGTAATAACAAATGAATATATATATATATATATATATATATATATATATATATATATGTGTGTGTGTGTGTGTGTGTGTGTGTGTGTGTGTGTGTGTGTGTGTGTGTGTGTTGGATTAAAAAAGTATGTCATTTCTTTAGAAATCACTTTGTTTACGTATCGAATACGAAACTAATCAGATAATGTTTCCGAGAAAATTCTGAAAGATATGTGCCTCAAACCAAAAAGAATCTTGCTTGTCTATGAAGCTTTCCCTCACCGTTTACGATGTATATTACTTTAGTGCTATTTTAAATACGAGCACTTTTTCCGAGCGCGGCTGGAATTCGAGAGACATTTCTTTTTCTTTTTTCTTTTTAAATTTCAGTATTCATTTACACTATGATAAGGTGAGAGAAACTAAAATAAAAATTAATTAAATTTCCCTTGTCTGTTATAATTAACGGAATACGTTGCTGCCGTCCAATATCTATCTATCTATCTATCTATCTATCTATCTATCTATCTATCTATATATATATATATATATATATATATATATTTATATATGAAATTATTTGTTTGAACATTATTTTTAATCGATACTCGTGTTTAACGAGATATTCTCTTTATAATCAAACAGTATTATATATTTATTTCTGCCGACCTAAATATATACGATACATTTTTGTTAGGAAAATATGTTTCATTCAGCAGGAGTTGAACCTGGGACCTCTATCCACATAGAGAAAGCTACCAATTGATCTGGCGTGTCTTAGACCTCTCGACCACGAATGATCAACAGTATAAACGAAGTCAAATGAAGCCTATATAACACAATTTTTGATTCTTCGTTATAATATATCTGTTCTGAAATGTATTGTAATGTCAACAAATGTAAACATGTTACAGAAATTAATGAAGATTAGTTATAACAAATTGTCGTTTTTTATAACTAATTTCGTTAATCTTCGTTAATTTCCGTAGCACACACACACACACACACACACACACACACACACACACACACACACACACACATATATATATATATATATATAATTATACTATTAAAGTAAGTTACAGCTGTATGAACAATCTGGAAAAAATCATAAACAATCACAATAATAATATTTTTAAAAAATTAACAAAATTATTATAAATAACCTAATAAAGGAAAATAAAAATTAGACAAGAAAAAATGTAATTGTAGAAACCCTACAGATTGCCCTTTAGAAAACAGGTACCTAACTGAATTAATCGTCTATCAATGTGAAATATCTTCAGAGGAAAACACTAGTAATGTAAAGATTTATCTAGGTAGTACAAAGAACTCTAAAAAAAAAACGGATTTATCAACACACAACATTTTTTTATCATCAAAAAATGATTTATTATCTTCATTTAATAATAATAAGTACAGAAATAGAACATCCCTATCGAAATATCATTGGTATCTGAAGGAAACAAACAAATCACCCACATTAAGGTGGAAAATTCAAAAAGAAGCTAAAAAATGTAAGCCTTTAAAAGACCCATACTCGTTGTGACTATACGAAAAACTATATATTTTTAAATCACTTAAAAATCTATTAAATAAATGTCATATGCAAACAAGGTACTAAAATAAAATAATTAAATTGGTATATAAGATTTTTTATAATGAATAGATATTAGAAAGATGGGAAAATGATAGCAGGAAGTAAATTAGAATAAAAGAAAATTTTTTATAAATTAAAGATTTTGAAAAAATTAGAATTAAATACGCACTGTTAGGAAGAGTAAATTTACTCAAACCAACTTTAAGCTTGAATAAAAATATAAAAAAGTTCTTTTCTTTTTTCATCTCTTTCCTGTTTTCTACGAGAAGAGGTCAGATATGGAGAAAGCAGAAAGGACATTTTGGGAACTGGAATAGGTAATACGATTTAATGAGAAGCAACAAAAAGAAAAAGAACAAAGAAAAAGAAAATTAGGTTAAAAGTAGGTTGACATTTTGACCATTAGGGAGGAAAAAAGAAAAAAAAATTAGTCGTATTTATGTTTAACACGAAAACGACCAGCAAAATTGTTATAGTGGCATCACTCATCCAACGGATTGAAAGCTTCCAACCACTACATATATCTCCTCTCACAAGAGGTGGGAGTAGATAGAGTGAGATAACCAGTAGATAGCCAAGACTGCTACCGTAACGACTATTGTGAGTCTCAGTTCGAGGGTCGAATTATAATATTACTCACAAACCGTATTATCGTTCTACTAACAGAGTGTTTAATATATTAATATATATTCGTGTTGTGTCGTGAGTAAGAATAAATAACTCAACAACAGGAATAGGTTAATTGTTGTATTCCGTGAAAATAGTATTTACAAAGGTTATTAGTATCCAATACAAGAATAAAGGTTAATCGTCTCAACCGTCGTAAGACGTAGTATGAGCAATGGGTACTTCCGGTTCGTTACCGGAAGTCTACGACTGACTTGTCGATCGGCTGCTCGGCACACTCTCTACTTACGTAGATGCCACCATTACTTTACATAGTAATGGAATAGTCCATTATAGCCGAATAGGTCGCGGGCGTCCCAACAGGGAGGAAAAAAGAAAAAAAGAAAGCAAAAAGTAAGTATGTATTCCCAAGAAACAACTGGCCAAATTTCAAAATGAATTTTTGTACTAATTACTTTAAAGGAACAGACATATAAATCTTATATCTTCCCACATACATAAATAACAAACCACCATTGCCTGCTGATGAGATCCTATCTCGAAACATAGAAATTTCCGTGTCGTAATGTACTTTAAATTCATAATTATATGATTATATATATATATAGTACTGTGCAAAAAATATTAGGATACGAACTATTTTATCTCTTATGAGGTATCAAAATAAAGTTTAAAGTCACCCCTGTCCTAAAACCTTTGCACACTACTAGTAGTGTACAAAAGTATTAGGACAGGGGCGATTTTCCTAAAACCCTCACTGAAATTCAAATGCTGGATGAAAAGCCGAGTAAATTGCTAATAAATATTGATTATTTAAAACTAGCTGTAAAAGAAATGTATTAAAAAGAAGTTATATTTCATTTTTCTTATTTTCTATTGAAACTATACATTTTTTTTATTATCCTTGGATATGAGTGACTTTTTTCTTATTCCCCCTCTCGAATGGATAAATCTAATGTTAAATCGCAAGACACACTTTGGAAACAAATACAAACTGCTTGGTTGGAGATACCATTAGATGCATTGAAGAAGCTTGTGATGTCAATGCCTGACAGAATGAAGGCTGTGATCAAAACAAAAGGCTATTCTACTAAATATTAAATTTATTTTGTAAAAAGTTTTTTTTTCTTGTTAAAGCATTTGTTGAGTAAATCAAATAAAATTACTTTAATTAATTTTTTAATTTTCTGTCAATATGCCTCATAAAAGATAAAATATTTCTTGTCCTAATACTTTTGCGCAGTACTATATATATATATATATATATATATATATATATATACTACCGGCCATAATTATTAGGCCACTCCTGTTTTTTTAAAAGAAATAATGGATTTCATATTGTTTTAGTATTTATTGCCAAATGAAAATAGAATTTTTTTTATTATTACTTTGCAAAATTTTACAAGGCAAGGAAGCCAAGATGAACTCGTCCGAATCACCCGAAATTTTCTTTATTCTTTCATTGATGAAACTGCAATATAGGTAATTATTAATGTTATGTCGTGAGTAAGAATAAATAACTCAACAACAGAAATAGGTTAATTGTTGTATTCCGTGAAAATAGTATTTACAAAGGTTATTAGTATCCAATACAAGAATAAGGGTTAATCGTCTCAATCGTCGTAAGACGTAGTATGAGCAATGGGTACTTCCGGGTCGTCACCGGAAGTCTACGACTGACTTGTCGATCGGCTGCTCCGCACACTCTCCTACGTAGATGCCACCATTACTTTACATAGTAATGGAATAGTCCATTATAGCCGAATAGGCGCGGGCGTCCCAACAATTAAATATTTATAAATTCATTTGATGCACATGTTATTGTGCAGTATTAACAAAAGAGTCATTGTATTTTCATTTACAATTATTCACTTGGCAATAAATACTAAAAACATAGTATGACATACATCATTGTTTTTAAACAATGGTGTGGCCTAATAATTATCCGTGTCTCTGATGTTGGTAATGATGTTTGAGTTATATATATATATATATATATATATATATATATATATATATATATATATATTTCATATTTTGCAAAGTAATAATAAAAGAACCATAATTAGTAAAATACCCGATTTTATATTTTTACCCCTCCCCCATTTTTCAACAATGCAAAATAATTATTAAATTTTATGGATTTATTTAATCGTTCTGATGTTTTTGATCATCTTTTTTTTTCGAATGTTATATAATTATTCTTATAACTTTATCAAAATAAGTTTATTGAACTTTATATTTTGGAATTATATTATTTACATTTATATACTTTTTTTCTTAATAAAAAGTTCTTTGAAGCTTTGAAATATTTTTTTTCATATTTAGATATCGTTCGGATCTTTAGACTCGCTACTGTATATTTTTTTATAATTATTATTATTATTAATTTTAAATTTTTCCCCCTAAGTTAAAGACAATAGGTAATCCCCCTTGCTGCATACACACAAACTGTATACTCTCTGCTCTAAGTATATACTCCGTATTAATTCAACTGTTGAGTTTTTCTTTTTAATTTCAAGTTTACATTTTACTTTAAATTTAATTGATAAATTAAGAAATAAAATATATTATCCCAGTATTGTAATATATCATATATAATATTGCTCTAACATTGCAAGAACCAGAAACTCAAATCCTAGAACAGTAAGTTCATAATATGCACCAGATAATTGCATCGTGCATGAAACTCTGAGTCAGGCTATAGATGTAGGATAATATGAATATTTATTAATATATACCTAAAAGTTCTGTTATATTACACTGAGCACTGTTTTATTAACACCAGTAATATATATATATATGCATGTAAGTGTGTATATGTATTTTTATATTCATATATATCTGTGTGTATGTGTGTATTGCCTTAAGTAATTTCTGCTCCGTATAGACACCATAATATTAAATTGTTTTCATCAATTTTTCATATTTTTTTAGCATTGTGTTTGTCTTTTTGTTAGATTTTCGATGGTTTTGTGTCTGAAGTTGTGCCCAAAGTACTATTACAAACGTTTGAATAAGCAATCATCTGAGGTCCATTAACGGTTTAATGCATTTTAACTTGATTCTTATAGGAAAAAACAGTTTCGGCTTACGAAATAAATTACTGAACACTCGTTCACTATAATATATATTATATATATATGTGATATATATGATCTTCGTCCCTCGCAGGCGAGGAAGCCCACGACTTCTAGTAGAAGCTTTAATTAGATAAAAGTGAGGGAGAGTTGCGCACAGTCGTCAACCTCACTCTCTTTTCCCATTCCATCTGGATCCTGTGGCACGATATGGGAGAGACTTACCGGAGACAGTGATATTATTGTTTTCACTGAGACTTGAATGCGATTCACAGCGCTTAAGTAGGCATTTTTTAAAATTATCCCGCAACAGGTTGCCACTACCTTATCTAGTAGACTGGTTGCCATCCAAGGCTATAGGACCCAATCTGTCCTGTTTTTTTAACTCATAATTGGAGGGAAGGGACGGATTAATGTCTTTCCCAAGGGTATTTGTGCGTAAGCAACAGTAGGGCATTCAACCGGAATTCGAATATATATATATATATATATATATATATATATATATATATATATATATGGAATGTTCCAGATATTAACGTTATAGAATTAACAATTTATTAGTTCCAACATTATTTTTAATCAATGCTCGTACTTGAGTAGATATACTGTTTTTAATCAAACTGCATATACCGGCCTGATTATTTATGAGAAATTCTGTTAGGAAAATGTGTGTCATTTGGCAGGATTCGAACCTGTGAGCCCTAACAATATAGAGAAGCCACTAATTGATTTGGTGTGTGGTAGAAATATATATTTAATATATAAATATATATGTAATATATATGTAAGTATAAAAATAGAATATAGACTCAAATACATTAAAAATAATGTTCAAACAAATAAATTAAATATCTATCTATCTATTTATCTATCAATCTCTCTCTCTCTCTCTCTCTCTCTCTATATATATATATATATATATATATATAGATAGATAGATAGATAGATATTCTCAGTTTAACAGCACTTACTATTCCATCTGTTAACCCCTACCCCCTGTAAAGCTAGACGAAGCCAAATTTTCAAATTTTTCCCTTACACCTCTATCTAAAAGTAAAATCTTAAAAATAGACGTTAATTGCAAATCAAAATTTTTTTGTGACGTAAATTTCTTAGTTCTTAACCGTCTTTTTTTCTTTTTTTTCATTTTCAAAAAAGTGTTAGTTGCTGACGATATGTGAAATCTCTCTTAGGGATTTCATGCTGAAATGATCATGCAACTACAATTTTGAACATTGAAAACTTATTTTATTATATTTTATATATATATATATATATATATATATATATATATAGAGAGAGAGAGAGAGAGAGAGAGAGAGACAGCATATTTTCATCCAAGAGAATGTTTCACTGGATATTATAGGGCGCTGTGGATATCATGGACCGAGCATGTAAGCAATGATGGGGTTTTGGAAAGGATGGAAGCAAAAACGAAATTAATAATGAGCATCAGGCAAAGACAACAAAATTTCTTGGGACATGCGATGAGGAAGGAGGGCTTGGAGAACCTGATACTAACAGGCCAGATAGAGGGAAAAAGAGACAGAAGAAAGCAGCGGATAACATATCTGAACGGCATGAGCAGCTGGATGACAGAACAGGTGTTGTGTGATGTTACAGGAAAAAGTGTGCTAGGAATAGGAAGACGTGAAGGTCATAATCGCCTACGTCCTGGAAAAAACAAGGCACAAGAAGAAGAATTATTTGTTGTTGAAATTCATCAAGGAGGGCGCCGTAGTTTTATTAACCCAAGCACTTGATAAATCAATTCTTTCCAAGAAATTAATTGACTTAACTTTTATTCCGGCAGTATTTCGCATTTCTATAAACGTTTTTATATTTTATTCAAACATGTGTATCTGCTAAAATAACATTTGGTGTAATACTACTAATACTAGCAGTAATAATAAAAGTAGTTTATATAATAATGATAATATTATATGTATACTCCCACGGGGGAGATAAGAACTGTATTGGTCTGTCCCAGTTCTCAACATCTGACAAAAATGACCAAATATCTGAATGATGTTAGGAATACATTCTTTTTCGTGCCGTGTACTTTTAAGCACTCTCGATTTCTCTCTTTCTTAACATATATATATATATATATATATATATATATATATATATATATATATATATATATATAAAATATGCTTTCCCGTCCTTATGTGTGTCGACTTAGATATATAAAAGTACATATTCTGCTTATCTTTGTACATCTGATTGAAATCTGTAAATGTTTACATAAATCTGGGAAACAAAGTCTGACGAGTCTTAGTTATCTTTGACGCATCAACCAGGTGGTAAACCGGCGCGTTAAGAAGCCTTAACCCGGCCAAATAGTCGGGCATTAAGTTCATATTATTTGGGCACCGACGCTGCTATAAAAGATTCATGAGATCGTGAACATTATCATGTAATTTTCGCGATGACATATTTTTAGGAAAATGTCTTTTGATTCTACTTCATCGCCTCCTTTAGATCCACGAATTTTAAGTAAAGGCATTTGGGGTGGAGAGTAACCACTGCATCAAATATGTCTGACAGTTGCCGATTGTTGAAGGAGGTCTCTCCTTTTATACATTCAGTATAACAATGCAATGAATTTATGCTACCCTCTACTCACATATTTATTTTGTATGTTGATTTGTTTGTTAGTAAGTTAGTTAGAATGTGGTTTACACCCTGCCATTAACTTAGATAAACAATGAATAATTCCTTTTTGATAGCGACAAAATATGGAAAAGATATGTGAAAACACTGTCAGTTTTAGTAATATATTGGTTCTTTTTTACAGTTTATCAACTCTGTACAGGTTATTTAAAGCCAGAAATATTTTTAAATGTAAAGTCAATAGACACCTCCTAACACACTAACCTGCTCCCATTCTATCAAACACTCTTCCCATCAACCTAACCCTCATCCTCGCTATCCTTACTCATCTGTCACCTTCCTCCTGACATTCCCTATATCTAACCACTCCTTCTCTTTACCTTCCCCTATGTAGCCCCATGCGCAATAGTGGCAGTGGAATGCCTTGCTTGGGGTGAGATGATTAAAAAAAAAGAAAAGAAATTTGGGTAGGGGACAATAATGGTTTAGTAGTACAAGTCTTATTAACACATAGCTAGGGGAGAAAAGATGGATCCATATTTTTCCCAAGGGTATTTGAGTATAAGCGAATATAACGGAATCAAGGAGCCTTTCCGTTATCCATTATGTCACCCTCTCATTCAAGGTTAAATTACATAGTATTCCCAAGCGGTCACTCATCTAGATATTGACCAGACTCGACGTTGTTTAACTTCCTTGATTGATGAGAAAATAAGTAAGGAATAAGAAAGAAAGAAAGAAAGAAAGAAAGAAAGAAAGAAAGAAAGAAAGAAGAATCGATAAATGAAAAGAAAGACAGGCAGAGTGATAACGTCTGCGTCAGCGAAATGGAAGAATTTTCGTCGTTTATAATTCTTGCTATCCATCTAATGTTTATTTTTTAGTATTGTTCAATTTTCACTGATATCACTGCGTGAAAAAATGTTACCTTATTATTTTTTCGGTCAGTAAATGTTAGTTTCTAATTGCTTCTCTCTAGAAAGCAAAGAAAATAAGTGTTATTCCCTTTCAACTTTGCTTTTGTGACCTAAACAATGCCCTGAGCATCCAATACACACTCTTCCAATGAGAGAACAACCATCTTCAGAATAGAACAGCAAGTAAGAATGGAATGAAGTTATTGATTCAGATTACAGGGGCGAAGCTGAGGAGAGAAACCTGTAACGGCTTGTTTTGAACAAAATAAAGGATTTGTCCAATCAAGATTTCTCTTTCTTAGCATTTTTGTCACCAGCATGTAACGTGTCCTCTGATTGGCTTATAGACGAGCTAATTGCAGACCTGTCTCGTTTCAAACTTTCAGGACAATTTAGAAACTTTATACTATTTGACGATTAAGCCAGAGCCTGTAAAAATTTGCCAGTTGCTTTCTGAACAACGGCAAAGTGGACAAATCAAAGGAACATGTATTTGAATAAATATCTCCTCTTTCTCTCTCTCTCTCCATATATATATATATATATATATATATATTTCATGTTATTCTAATATCATGTTCTTCTTGCTGCTGTGGGCTATTATTAGAAGTTGATGCACATTGTGTATAATTGTAACGGTGTCCGTAACAAATTCATGTTACCCAAACTAAAATGACCACATCGACATAATTTGAGATCTTGGTCCCATAACGTCCAGCGCCGCGTCTTCGACGTCGAGGCTCAACAGTTAGATAAAAGCGTGCAAGTGGCAGGTCAGGGAAAAATTCACCGGTGTTTTTCTCGCCTTTTTCACCAATCAAGATGGACTCTGTTCCTGCTACAATGTGATCGGTCAGTCCGAGGCAACGTGACGTTTCTGTAACCCAAGCAAATAGCATCTCTTCAAATTCATATTATATTAAGTGAAAGAGAAGACGGAGAATAGTGAGATTGCCTTTGAGGGTTGTGGTCAAGATTGCACTGTAAGCATCGACGTGCAACTTGCAGGTGAGGTAATGGTTTGAAATTGTAGACCAAATTTATTTAACAAAAGACCAAAATACCAACCAACACCGCTACTTGGGTTTCAACCACAAAGTCACATCATTGCCTGAGAAGGTCTCATGGTTGAAACCCAGACAGTGTTGTTGGTTGGTACTTTGGCCTTTTGTTAAACATATATATATATATAGACACACACACACCTGAATGCAGATTTGTCTATGTTAGGAGGTTGTATAAAGCTCTCAGTCCAACCCACTTAGTGAAACCAATATGCAAATGTTTAAACATGATAATATTTTTGGTAACATGAAAGAAATTTGAGAAATGGCAAGCAAATTATGTTCAACTGTCGGCTGAATATGCGAAATCACCTGTGCATTCATTCCTTGAGGTTATCCTTCTTGGTTTCCTGCCTTTCACCCCACAAAATTTTCAGCATTCTTTTATATTCATAACATTTTATAAATATATATATATGTGTGTGTGTGTGTGTGTGTGTGTGCGTGTGTGTATATTTATTATAAATTATATTTTAGAACATGTTCAAATTTTATAGATATATGTATATAAAATATATATTTCATTATATATATAAAAAATTTGTACATGTTCTAAAATATAATTTATAATAAATATTCACAGCTCTATATTATATATCGAGCAATGTTTTAGACGTTGTAAAATTAAAGTGAAAGAGAAGCCTGAGAATAGTGAGGATTGAGGAAAGGACAATGTTTTTGATGGCTGTGCTCTATCCAGGAACCTCCTACCAGCAGAATATCTTCCTGTTTTCAACAAGCGGACTGAGACTCGTTTCGTGATGTCCTTCACGATGTCCCTTAGAATAAAGTTCTTACTCTCCCTGTCCAAGACTGCGCTTCTGAGCTCTCCTCCGGGTTGAAAGCCAGAATTGATGATTTCATCCCAGTCAGGAAATTCTGACTTAGACCTCGTTCATCTCTTTGGTTCTCTCCTGATTAATCGGCTCTCACTGCGCACAGATATCACTTTTTTCCGGAGTTACCGGAGCTACACCTCTGATCACAAATAGGCGCCTCTTTGTTTCTGCTCATAATGAATACAAGTGTGGCCTAAATAACGCTAAACTTTGTTAGCTGATAGAATGAAGCAGCGTATAGCATCTTACAAGTTCGCTTACAAAAATTACTGCGGAGCTACAAGAGGGTACTGAACAACAGCAAACCCTTCAATCCCTTCTCTATTCAATCAGTTCGAAGTCCTCACATTCAGAGTAGACAAGTTTGTGGGATTTGCTAGTAAAGTCTCTTCCAACTCCATACTTGACGCGTCTGGAGTTCCCACACACAATTTCCCTCCTAGAACAGAGGCTCCACTGAATTATATAAAACCACACAATTGAATCCTCCACAAAACCCAATGCCGTGTATCAATTTACAGGCGCGTTCAAAGACTGTATCTCTGGCACTAATAATAAACCCACTACATATATTGGTTTTACTACAATCACGCTCTCCCGTACCTGCCACTTTTCTGATCATAGTTAAACAACATTTCCTAGAAAAACATAGCCATGTAGGTAATATTAGACAGATTTAATCGATAACATAATAATACTCACATATATACACAGTAAAAAGAACCTTCAGGTATTGGAAGCCATCTATATTAAATCAAAGTAACCCAGACTTAATAAAATAATATTTTAGTCACAACGCATTATATTGCATGTAGACATATGGTTCTGTTAATATTTAGGTATCACACGCTGTGTAACGTCATAGAACCGCATTACAAATTTACGAACGGTATCTGCTATTCAGTGACTGTTATCGTCGCACTGAAATGTTTTATGTCAAAACAAGAGAATATCATCTTTTATGGTAGATGTCTTTATGTTAACGTCCCTGTAACCTCTCTGAAGATGGCTCATGTGAGCCGAAAGCTTAGAATCAGCATAATAAAAAATATCTAAATATTGGACAATTTTTTGTTTTTATTTTCACCTGAAATTAAAGCCAAAATACAATGTTTAGAACGGCTCATGATTAAACGTAATAGACCTTCATTGTCTACTGAACAATATATATATTTATTTATTTATTTATCTGTAAATTCAGCTAAAACTTAGTGGGGAAATAGCCATTTTCAACATGTCATTTTAAGGCATGCATTTTTCGACCCCTTATAAACAGAGAATGAGGAAAAATTCTAATTTCTGTCTCTGGTCTGGGACATAATTTCTAAACTTGTCTCCCATAAGGCATGCGGAGTTGATAAAATTCCAGCCATCGTGGTGCGCCTGTACTTTCTCCTGTTCTCTCCAAACTCTATAACTATTGCCCCACTGCTTCCCGTTTTCCGGTTTGTTGAATGTAGTACCTGTCTTTAAGACCTCGGGGGCAGCCCTCTGACAACTATAACTCTCGCTCTATATGCCGCTTACCACTTTTTGGCAGTGTTTGAAGCTGTCATCAATACTGAAATAGTTAAGCATCTCACATCTTACGATCATCTCTACTGACAAACAATATGACTTCTGCTTTGCCAGATCTACAACTGATGTGCTAACGGATATCACTGAATATATGTACCAGGTCCTTGACAAAAACGGCGAAGCTGCAGGTGTTGCTCTAGATATCTCGAATTCGTTTTACAGGTTTTGGCATGCTGAACTTCTGCCCAAGCTCTAGGAGTACGGTATTATTGAACGATTGTTCGATCAAGGTAAACATTCCTATCAAATCGTGATATGAAGGTTGTTTGGGACGGCAAACTTCCTGAACATTTCATAAAACGCAGGCATCTCTCACAACTCTATCCTATATACTACGCCTTTTCTGATCTTTATCAATGATCTTTCTGATGTAATCACTTTCCATGTAGGCAACGCTGCAGGTGACACCAACATTTACTGCCATCTCAATAAGAAATACCTTAACTAAGATTGACAAAGAAAGTATGGCTGCTGCTGCCCATTCAAAAGGACTTCCAATCTGTAATGAAATGGGTTAAGAAATGACTCATAAATTTTAATGCATTTAAAACAAAGTTGCTCCTTTTCACTACCATAGATAAAATTTCCTGTCTATCATCAGAATGGACGACTTTAGTCTCCTGTTACGTGTTAAGTGTAACAAAAGAAAAAATGATTGACTAAAACTCGGAGATAAAAATCAAACAAATATTTACTTTACAAAAAACACAAAATAAAATATTTACAAATATACAATTTTTTGTTGCATTCAAAACAAGAAACATAGAGTTTACTACTGTCGAATGTTACAAGGAGAGAAGGGGAAGGTAAGGTGTCAGATATTATTACCCAGCTAAGTTGGCAAAGAAGTTAAGTGCTATGCTTTCTGGAAATCCATAAATAAGTATATAAAGAATAACTGTTAGTTTGGTCAATGAAAGAGTCAAAAATATGTATTTACCCACATAGTTCCATGGTGTTCTCTTTCAGGTTTTAGTAGGTCGGCCACTTTCATAGATTCTTTCGGCTGTATATAAATCCATGAATCAAAACCGGAGTTGAGAACGTCAGCAAACCCAGGTAACAACTAACTACTCACTGCCCAAAACCTATTTTTGTAGGGGCTAACACATAATTTGCATATTTCTAGAACCTTTCGAATTCTCTCAAGCTATTGGAACATTCTGACATCTTCCAAAAGGTTCTATTCCTAATTTCTCTATTTTTACGACTACTTCCTAAATCAGAACTTTTTTGTAATAAAAAGTAGGACTCAAAAGAGTACCTTACTACAACTTTTTAGACATTATTATTATTATTATTATTATTATTATTATTATTATTATTATTATTATTATTATTTCTATACTAGCAGTATAGCCCGGCGTTGCTCGGGTGTAATGAAAGCTTTAAAAATAATCCATGGTCCTGGAGCTCCGACTCTTAGGACGTTGGCACGAAAGACTAAAAAGCAATAGTTGTTTCCAGTTAAAGCGAAACCGTAGACTGAAAGAAAAATGAATGGCTGTAAGTCAAATTTTGATTTCATGGTATCGATATCAATTAAGTATTTTTTCGTCGTAAACTGAATTTTGAAGGCTAAATAAGTCCTCAGAGTACATGGTACCATATACCTACTTAGAGCCAAACCCGAAGTAAAAACTAAAACAAAAGGGCTGAAAAAAATAGACATACAGGCAGATAAACAGACACATACACACAAACATCTTGCCTTATATATATATATATATATATATATAATCGATTTTCTGCACTATTGTAAAAACTGCAACCTTGAAACTTGCGAATATCGTTTCTTATGTCTTTGTCTCAAATTTGATTAAAATCGGACCACTCCTTCTATAACCCGATGATTTGATTATCGATTTTCGATATTTATCGGGTTTACCTAGACACAAAACTTAGCTAAGAACACTCGCAGACGCTTATAGTACAACTGTGTAAATTGTCAAGAAAATCGGTTCAGCCGTTTCGGAGTCTATAGGTAACGGACACACACACACACACACACACACACACACACACACACACACACACAGAAAGTTCCATTTATAAATAAGTTTAGATATAAATGCATCCTCGTAACACTCCCATAAAGCAGTACACTGCGCATCCTTGGCTTCACTCCCTCAAACGACTTGAAATGGAATGATTACATCGAGTCTATAGCTTCATCTACTACTAGAAATGTTGGGTCCCTGTGTCGTGTCTGAAAGGTCCTGTCGTCATAATCTATCTTGCACATTTATAAATCTATCATTCGTCCGTGCATTTAATACTGTTACCATATCTGATCAGGTGATCCTGCTATTCATCTCGCGGTTCTCGACAAAATTCAAAGAATGATCTGCAATATAACTGGTCTTGACTTGGCAGCTCGCCTTCACTCCCTTTCTCATCGACGTGAAGTGGCCTCCCTTTGTCTTTCCTACAAATACTTTTTATGGCAACTGCGCTGATGAGGTTCTTTCTCTGGTTCCCTAACCACACGAATTCACGCGTGCTACTAGATTGGCATCAGGATCCCACCCATTTACCGTATAAATAGTTAAATGTAACCACCTCTTCTACTTGAATAGTTTCTTTTCACGCAATTCCTGTATGTGGAACTCACATATTTTATTTTCTTCCCTGATAGCTACAATTTCCAAAAGTTTAAATGCAATGTCAGTTGCCATTTTTTCTCTAACCATCCATCTTGCATCCTTTTCTCGACACCATCTGTACCTTGTCATTTTTTTTTATAAGCATTTCACCCCGAGCAAGGCATGTCACTGCCACTACTGCGCAGGGGGCTACATAGAGTGGAGAAAGGATGATTAAATATAGGAAATGTCAGAGGGTGGGTGATAGGCGGGTAGGGATACCGAGAATGGTTAAATATAGGAAATGTCAGAGGGTGGGTGATAGGCGGGTAAGGATACCGAGAATGAGGGTTGGGTAGATGAGAGTGTTCTGAGAATAATTGGGAGTTAGTGTGATAGGAGGTGTCTATTGACCCTACATTTAAACACCTGGAGATTGTAGCTGTCGGGAAAGCAGACTTGTGGAAGGGAGTTCCACAGGCAGGAAGCGCGAGAAAAGAAGCTGTTGGAGTAGAATTTACGGTTACATCTTATCTGTTTAACTGTAAAAGGGTGGGACCTAGTTGCGAATCTAGTATCTCGTGTAAATTCGTGCTTAGGCGGCACCAAGGATCTAAGTTCATCGGAGTAGAAGTCATGAAAGTACTTTTAGAAGAGGCACAGGGAAGCCACATCACGCCGGTGAGAGAGTGGTTGCAGCCGGTCTTCTGTCATTGTAACCCTCTGCGCACCGGTTGCGATACTGACTTGCTTGGGGTAAAATGATTAAAATATTAGTATCTTGAATAAGTTCTTGTTGTTTTCCAACAGATTGCATTCCCAGAAATATGTGCGTGTAGTTTCAGATGGTAATGCATCTATAAGGCAGTACTATTAGAAAACTTGAAAATCACTGTATGTCATTTCGCTGAAGTGTAAACAACTTTGTTTTTCATAGCGTTAAACATTTACATATATATATTAGTTCAGAATTCAGCCGATTACGCAACCTTGAGTTCAACCTTTCAGTATCTTTGGGCGTTTTATATTAATATATATGGTAATATTAATTTAATATAATAAATAATATAAATTTAATATATATGGTAATATAAAACACCTGAAGATACCGAAAGGTTGAAACCAAATTTGCGGAATTTCGAATGAAAATCCTTAAAACCACTACATTATATATGTATTAAACACTTTTAAAATTTAATTTTAATGGTTAATTATATATATATATATATATATATATATATATATATAGCATAGTGATGATCCACGTATACTGTCTTAATATGTATAGGAAAGAATATTAAAAAGTTTTGAACTTAAAAATGTACATTTTTTGGACAGTATTTGTTTAGTTTAAAATTTTATTTAAAAATCACTTGTTTCTGATGAAGGACCGAGGGCGGTCTGAAATATAAAATACAATAATAAAAATAAACAAATACTGTCCAAAAAAAGTACATTTTTAAATTCAAAACTTTTTAATATTCTTTCCTATATATATATATATATACATATATATATATAGAGCTAATATTATTATTATATATATATATATATATATATATATATAATAATAATATTAGCTCTACTTTGTATTGAGCACTTTTTTAAAAATAGTGTTTCTTTGGATGGGGAATATTATTCCACCCATACTTGCTTATATATATATATATATATATATATATATATATATATAGATAAAGTTCGGACCTTACTGGGTGTTCTGTTCAAAATTCTGTATTAAACTATCAAACCAAGACGTAAAATAAATTAACCTAAATCTAATTAGCAAAACGTTTGCGGAATTTTTTATTTTATTTTTTGTATGGTTTAAAATTAATAATTTTTTTTTTTTTTGTTACTATTTTTTTAAATTATGTCACCCCCATCAAGGTGAGACCCCCACCAGTGCGTAGGGACTTACAGTGAAAAAAAAAAAGACTAGGCCTCGTGGGTTACTTAAGAAAGGATAAAAAAGGAACGGGTTTCAAGAAGATAGGAGATTGCAATGGACGTTGCATTTAAATTTTTGGAGATTTCATCTATCGAGGAAATAAGTAGATGTTGGCGTAAAAGTGGTGGTTACATTAAAAAAAATTTTGACGGTAAAAGAATGAGACCTAGATGCCAGTCTTGCAGCACACTTAAATTCACGTGAATAGGGCACAAGGGAAAAATTGTCATGAAAATATTTCTAGAAAAGTTAGAGGGAATCCACGTCACGTCGGTGAGAATGTGGCTGAAGTCGAAATACTAAGTCCGGATCGATTACATTGCATATCATTCTTTGGGATTTTTCATGATGAATAGCAGGAGCACTCAACTAGATATGTGTACCTCGTTTAGTAAATAGAATAACGGTTCCACTCAATTTATTACGTACATTTCTGTTCGAAATGTGTCACTTATATGATGTTTCGTAAATGCCAGACAGCAGAAATTGTTGATGTTAAAATAAGAATTTATATTGAATTTCTGGTTCTTCAAATGTATCTGAAACTTTAAAAGTCGAATTAATTGAAAGTTTGCAAGCTGTGCTTGATTTTATGTTGTGAAGTTGGCGTTGTTTTTAGCTACCCAGAAAGAGAAATTGACTTATCGAGTTCATATTCCATTATTTACGCACAAATGCCCCTTGTAAAGATATGAAGCCGTTTCCTCTCCACCTATGGCTTAAGTAGCCGCGAAGAATAGTGCCTCTATCTTTGAGAGGCAACCAGTCTAGGACAAGGACAAACCTGAATTCAAAACTCGTCTGAAGAGTGATTGGTTCGATCAGACTAGACTCACCATTGGTGACAGTAATGTCGTACTCTAATGATTTTAATGGCAGATGCAACATTCCAACATCTATCCTGGATGAAAATCTAAAAGAAATTATTTGTCTGGCTATTCGAAGGACAAACTTATTTTCTTCTTCAATCACGGTGACAAAGCCTGCTTGAATATTTTTGAGAGTACTGGATTGCTATGTGATGTCAGTTCTTCAATATGGCAGCGAATGTTGAACAATATCATCAAAATTGAAGGAAAAACTTGAAGCAACTGAAATGTGGTTCAACAGAAGGATGCTGCGAATATCCTGGATCGAGCATGTGAGCAATGATGGAAAGGATGGGAACGAAAAGAAAATAATACTGAGCATAAGAAAGAGACAGCTATAGTTCCTGGGACATGCAATGAGGAAGGAGGGCTTAGAGAACCTGATACTAACAGGCCAGATAGAGGGAGAAAGAGACAGGAGAAAGCAGCGGATAATATATTTGAAGGGCCTGATCAGGTGGATGACGGAACGAGGGTAGCGTGGTGTAACAGGAGAAGGCATGCTAAGAGCCACCAGGAATAAGATGAAAAAAGCCATGATCGCCTACGTCTTGAAAGGGCAAGGCACAAAGAAGAAGAAGAAGAAGAAGAAGAAGAAGAAGAAGAAGAAGAAGAAGAAGAAGAAGAAGAATATATAAATTGTGGGAATTGTCTGCAATTTTTAACTGCAACTGAAATAACTGCAACATTATTCGACAAAGAATCTGCAAGATCTGGAATACCGAAATTAGAGTATTACCGATCCGGCTTTCTTCAGGTGTCATCCGCTAGAATTTCCACCAGAAACCTTTTATTTCTTCCATGGCGGTAGATTGTTCTAATTCCACTTGTCATGCCTTTTTGGATATCTCAGTTTCCGATAATCCCCGTTTGTAACTCAACTCAGCAAGTATTTGATCCCTTTGCTATGGACAGGTACTGAACTCAGAACTCTTTGGGTCAGGTGGTTACAAGATTTGGTTGGGTAATCGTAAAAGTGATTTGACCCAAAGAATAAATGCCTGTTTGTCAAGTAATTTGGAATTTCCACCAGAACCCTTTTATTTATTCTATGGCTGAAGATTGTTCTAATTCAACTTGTCATGCCCTTTTTTGGATATCTCAGTTTCTGCTAATTCCCTTTTGTAACTCAATTCTACAAGTATTTCATCCCTCTGCTATGGACAAGTATTGAACTCATAATTTCTGGGTCAAGTCACTTTTTTGGATTACGCAACCAACACTTTTATCCACTGGACCAAAAGGTTCGGTTCGAAATTCCAACGAATATCACCTGAAGAACTCACCTAGGACAGGCTAGGTTCCATAGCCTTGACTGGCAACTGGTCTAGGAAAAACTTTGAATTCGAATCAGCCTAAATTGAAACTAGCTTGCCTACGGTATACCACTTCTATAGCTGCTGCAGTACATGTGTTTCCCCTACAACCTTAATGGGTTACGGAACTCGTCACAGTGATCCTGTATTATACGAAATGAATGCAATGACCTTGACTTGATTTCGAACAAAGCTATGTGCATATCAATAGTCAAGTGATAAGTAAAAAATAAAAAGATAAAAAAACATGTTTCGCTATTTTTTGTAAGTATAAATGTCTAATTTAATATTTAATTGAGTTTTGAAATGTGAAAAATTTCAGTGTTGTATTTCCACTCCGCTTCTCAAACCACGTGTTACTCTATATCACTGACTCGTGTTGGCGAAGCATAGACGAACTGGAATTATCCAAATGAAAACAGAAGGTCTGTCTTTGAGAAGCATGAAAAATTCAAAGAAAATTTCAATCTTCTGTTTACGGGTAATATTAATCTATAGTTTTGCAAACACTGCTGTCCTTGTTCGCTTAGACTAGTAGGAAAAAAAATCTTTGCTTCACGCATCTCCATGCTTTGTTTCAATATTTTTCTTTCAGATTTTTTTCCTCGTTTTTTATTTTATTTTATTTTATTTTTTCTCAACAGTTCCTAAAATAAAACACTCAGGAGGAGGGAAATTTATCTTCCTCTTCGGGACTAGTCAATTGTACTTAGGCAGAGAAGAAGAATGATTCTCGGAGATATCTTCCATTTTGCAATAATTGTAATCTTAACATCGTAAATATCTAATCATCTTAAAGGATTGAAATAGAGGTTGATTATTGTCCTTTCTTCCTTCCATAGAATGCATATACCTCACGTATCGGCTAAACACGGTCTTATTTATGGCGACATTTGTAAGTCGTAAAACCATATAAATTATTACAACACAAATCAAACAGATATGAAAAGGGAGTTGTTTATGTGCATGTCTGGTTGAGACTAATGTGAATTATTAGGTCATTAAGTTCGCAACCAAAAATATATGTATATATATATATATATATATATATATATATATATATATATATATATATATACATATTTGCTACCCACGTGATTGTCAATAGCCAAACCTTTGCGCTGCAAAAATAAAGCAAACCTAATACTTATATATATATATATAATTTGCATAATGACGTGATTGTCAATATAGAAATGAGCAAACAGAGACGAAAGTTTACTCGTAAGTACTGTTTTTCCCTCGGTTTGTCTACAATTTGCAAATTTGCAAAACAGAAGCGTTGGCCTATAGCAGATGAAGCTCAGTGGTTAGCATCGTGGAAAAGAGGTTGCGTTAGACAGTAATTCATTCTGAATATCATCAGTTCAACAAAATTACTGCCGTCAAAATATAACGAGTGACATTGACGACTGCATTTTTTTTTTAATCATCTCACCCCAAGCAAGGCATTCCACTGCCACTATTGCGCATGGAGCTACATAGGGGAAGGTAAAGAGAAGTAGTGGTTAGACATAGGGAATGTCAGGAGGAAGGTGACAGATGAGTAAGGATACCGAGGATGAGGGTTGGGCAGATGGGAAGAGTGTTTGATAGAATGGGAGCAGGTTAGTGTGTTAGGAGGTGTATACTGACCTTACATTTAAACTCCTGGAGATTGTAGCCGTCGGGAAAGCAGTCATGTGGAAGGGAATTCCACAGTCGGGAAGTGCGAGAAAAGAAACTGTTGGAGTAGAAGTTACGGTTGCATTGTGCATATACCTCAGTGTTGTATTACTAATGAAGAAAAACATATATTTATATCTAGACGCTCTTCATGTTGAATCCTCGTCTTTTTTAACATGTATCTAGCACTTTCTAAGACAATAGTTTACTGGTTTAATTTAATTTTATGGTTTAATTTAAATTGGTGGGAGAGAGACTGCAGGCGGACTTGGCAGACCGCCTGCAGTCTCTCTCCCACCGGCGCGACGTGGCTTCCCTGTGTCTCTTCTATAAATACTTTCACGGCTTCTGCTCCGATGAACTTAGATCACTGGTGCCCCCTAAATACGAATTTGAACGAGATACTAGATTAGCAACTAGATCCCACTCTTTTACAGTGAAACCGATAAAATGCAACCGTAACTTCTACTCTAATAGTTTCTGTCCTCGCACATCCAGACTGTGGAATTCTCTTCCACACGATTGCTTCCCCGACGGCTGCAATCTCCAGGAGTTTAAATGTAAGGTCAATAGACACCTCCTAACACACTAATCTTCTCCCATTCTATCAAACACTTTTCCCATCTGCCCAACCCTCATCCTCGGTATCTTTACTCATCTGTCACCTTCCTCCTGACATTCCCTATGTCTAACCACTCCCTTTCTTTACCTTCCCCTATGCAGTCCCATGCGCAATAGTGGCAGTGTAATGCCTTGCTTGGGGTGAGATGATTAAAAAAAAAAAAAAAATCTGACCTGAAACTGTTCAGAATTTCAGAAAACTATGACGTCAGTCACGAACTATTTATAACGTTTTGATATTTGAAATAGTCGTTGAGATGAAATTGAAATAGTTCGCTGACAGGTTCGTGACTGACGTCATAGTTTTCTGAAATTCTTTCTAACGGCCATAAAAATTTTAACTTTTTTATCACATCTCTAGATTCATTCACAGGTCGAAACACCAAAAACTTCACACTACTAAAAACATAAGCCCTGATGATGGTGATAACAACCGAAACATTATAATGTTGACTACCCCACAATAAATCCATATTTTGTTGTTTCTTAAATAATTATTTTATTTTTCATCTCTATCTCTCACACACATTCACACACACACACACACACACACACACACACACACACATATATATATATAATTTGAGTAGATAGACTAAACTATCGCCCGGTTCACACTCCACCCACGTCTATTGAACAGGTGTAGAAGCTCATCCCTTGTTCCCTATTTAGGATGTGGTTTC
Organism: Ascarosepion bandense; assembly: GCA_037127315.1. Classification (NCBI taxonomy): domain Eukaryota; kingdom Metazoa; phylum Mollusca; class Cephalopoda; order Sepiida; family Sepiidae; genus Ascarosepion; species Ascarosepion bandense. The sequence goes on along the minus strand of JBBBDQ010000377.1, from coordinate 1,974,893 downwards.
CGGCTTTCTCTCTTTTCCAATTTTTTCACTCCTATGAAGCCCCCTACACATCAGTGGCGTTGTCGCCTATCTCGGGGTGATATGATTAAAATATATATATATATATATATATATATATACATACTTGGAAGATAAATTAAACACTTTTTTTTTAATCATATCACCCCGAGATAGGCGACAACGCCACTGAAGCGCAGGGGGCTATGTAAGAGTGAAAAGATTGGAAAAGAGAAAGCCGGGAACCACATCCCAGACAGAGAACAAGAGCTGAGCCTCTTCACCTGTTCAATAGACGTGGGTGGAGTGTGAACCGGGCGGTAGATTATTCTATCTACTCCAATTGAAAAAAAATAAATAAAAGAGTGAAAAGATTGGAAAAGAGAAAGCCGGAAACCACATCCTAAACAGGGAACAAGGGATGAGCCTCTACACCTGTACAATAGACGTGGGTGGAGTGTGAACCGGGCGATAGATTTGTCTATCTACTCCAATTACTTCTCTTAATGTAAAAAAACATAGGCTTTGTTGTTTCTTATTCATATTATTCTTATATACACAATTCTTTGTATAGTTTGTGAACAAGGAATTCTAATAAAAATTGCTTAACTTTTTCTTTTAAATAAATAAGAACACAGGTTCGAAACCATTGAGATCGAGTAAAAACTTAACACATTTCCAATACCCGCACATATTTTTGCTCATTAGCAAGTTCACTAAGCAAATTGAATTTTATTCGTTTATTCTTTTAAATCCTTTCCAAAGTCCATGCAAATGTTTTCTGCTGTGTGCACCATAAGATAGTGTCACGAAATGACATAAAAAAGAGATTCTTTACTGGTTGAAATGCATAATTTTTTATTTTATTTTATTTTAGTACACCCATGTGCGTAGTGGTGCAGTGGATATCACTTCGGAACGACAAATCGAGGTGCCAAGTTCGAATTCCAGTTGAATTCCTTGCATTCACTTACGCACAAATACCCGTCGGAAAGGTATTAATCCGTCTCTTCCCTCCAGTTATAGGTTAAATAATAGGACAGATTGGGTTCTATAGCCTTGGTTGGCAACCAGTCTATCGCAGAAAGCAATGACAACCTACTCCGGGATAGTTTTCTGTCTAGTCAGTCATGTCTCTTCCGAGACATGATCACCCAAAACGTTTATCACGAATGGCACATTTAGTTGTAAATTCTCTTCTCTGATTCCATGAGCTTATGGCTTAGTGGTTAGTGACTCCGACTGACACCAAATCGGTCGAGTTTCAATCCCGGCTAGAAGCAACTGAATGTCTAGTTACACTAATGAGCTGTGATACAGCAAAACAGATTTGTTAGGTGGATGACGTATATATATATATATATATATATATATGCAGGTTTCATTGAATAATATAGACAAGTTTTGTTTATTAATTTTGTGTAGGATCCGTTCGTACCGTCTGATATACTTGATGGTGATATCGTTGAAAGACAACAAAAATCACAGTAATTGTTGTTTTTTTTATCGGGCCTAAGCTCTTTATTATATATAACTGCCTTTGCTATAATAGAGAGCATATATATATATATATATATATATATATATATATATATATATGTTCTTCACAACTCGACAACATAATTATTGCAAAAAAAATAAAAGATATGGTAATGTTAAGAAGCAAAAACATGCCAAGAGCTTTCATAACCGGTAGTAAAGTTTAATCATTGGTAGTAAAGAGAATGAAATGAGCCAACGCTGGCTCGCTATTGTCTGAACCGATCCGACGTTGTCTCGCTACTGTCTCCCCACCTCCATATGAGGAGATAGATAGATAGATAGATAGATAGATAGATAGATCTTTGGGCAGAACGAAGCTTCATTAATTTTTAGCCTAAATTTATTGATCCTGGTTAGAATTTCATTTTATGCACCACGTGATAACCCTTAAGTCTCTTTCTTCTAGATGTCCTTGAACCTTTCTTTACCCTCCTATCTTAGCTAGTGCAATTATTCTCCCTCCCTCTCTCACCTTCTTGGCCTCTTCCTTTTCTAAACAAACCTTCTTTGCCCCTTCTTCTTCTTCTTCTTCTTTAAAAATAACCTTTATCTCCGGTCACACTAGAATTTCTTCATTTTACGTACGGCTGAGTTTGATAACGCGGTTTCTTAGAATCTCTAGAAATAGTCAGTCAGTCAGTTAATTGCCATACGTGATACACTCTTGGGCGATCATGTCTCGAAAGAGACATGACTGACTGGGCAGAAGATTATCCCGCAGTAGGTTGCCATTGCTTTCTGCGGTAGACTGGTTGCCGACCAAGGCTATAGAACCCTATCTGTCTTGCTATTTAACCCATAACTGAAAGGAATAGACGGATTAATACATTTCCCAAGGTTATTTGCGCGTAAGTGAATACAATGAATTCAGCTGGAATTCGAACACGGTTCCCCGCATTCTCGTTCCGAACCGATATCCACTGCACCACAACGCACATATATTTTCCAAATGTAAAATAATGAATTTACCTATAATATATATTATAAATTATTTATTATAAATTATACTTTAGAACGTGTACATGTAAAATAGAATTTATAATAAGTATTTATTGCTCTATTTTGAAATTAAAGTCCTGAATGTTGCAGTATTGTCTTCGTTCCTTATTCGTTCTTTATTCATTTGTGTGTTTGTGCATATATATATATGTTATAATGTATAATAAAAAGGTAATACCCAACAACTTATTTACCTTCCTTTATTTTAATAAACGCATTGTGAGAGTCTTCAAAATCTAACCATAATATATATATATATATATATATATATATATATATATATATATATATATATATATATATCCAAGTGAATATAGAACGAAGAAAGTATTAAAAACGTTCAAAATATTCATTTGAAACAGTTATAGTTTAGAACATGTACAAATTATAATTAACTACAAAAGTGTACATTTTGTTTCGACATCGAAAAAACAATGTCTGATCAGGTAGTTAATAATTATGGTAATAAACGTTATTTTTTAAATAGAAAATTAAAAAATCTCACTTCCCCTTTAATTTTGGGAACTTTTTTGTACGAAGTAAAAAGGATACAAAGATGGGAAAACAAAGAAGGAAATTTTTAAAAAAAGCGGGGAAAAAAGAAAGAGAGATACAGAGAAAATACAGAGCGTGATACACACAGACACACACATATATATATATATATATATATATATATATATATATATATATATATATTCAGTCAAGTGCCATAAGTGATACACTCTTTGGGCGATCATGTCTCGAAAGAGACATGACTGACTGGGCAGAAGGTTATCCCGCAGTAGGATGCCATTGCTTTCTACGATAGACTGGTTGCCAGCAAGGCTATAGAATCCAATCTGTCTTATTATTTAACCTATAGCTGGAGGGAAGAGACAGATTAATACCTTCCCCAAGGGTATTCGTGCGTAAGTGAATACCATGAATTCAACTAGAATTCGAACTCGGTTCCCTGATTTGTCGTTCCGAGTTGATATCCACTGCATCACAAAGCGTTCATCAAATGAAACTTCGAAAATTAGGAGTGTCGTATGATCGAAGAAGATATCGCAGAAATGATCTTACGACACACGTGATTTTCGAAGTTTTTGAACAAAACATACATATTTGGCTCTGTAAATAGATAATTATAAATATATCTAAACTTATTTATAAATGAATTTGTGTGTGTGTGTGTGTGTGTATACGTCACCTATAGACTTCGAAACGGCAGAACCGATTTTCTTGAAAATTTACATAGCGTAATTTACATAGCGTCTGCGTAATTTACATAGCGTCTGCGAGTGTTCTTAGCTAGGTTTTGTGTCGAAGTACCCCCGATAAATATCGAAAATCGATAATCGATAAAAATCGGGTTATACAAGGAGTGGTCCGATTTTAATCAAATTTGATACACTCATAGACAAAGACATAAGAAACGATATTCAGAAGTTTCAAGGTTGCAGTTCTTACAATAGTGCAGAAAATCGATGATATATATATATATATATATATATATATATATATATATATATATAAAAGGCAAGATGTCTTTTGTGTGTGTGTGTGTGTGTGTGTGTGTGTGTGTGTGTGTGTGTGTGAATTATGTTTCAAGGTTGCAGGTCTTACAATAGGTCAGAAAATTTGATATTGATACCAGGAAATCAAAATTTGACTTACATCCATTCATTTTTGTTTCAGTTTACGGTTTCGCTTTAACTGGAAACAACTATTGATTTTTAGTCTTTCATGCCAACGTACAAATATTCTGAGCTCCAGGATCATGGGTTAGTTTTAAATATATATGTGTGTGTGTGTGTGTGTGTGTGTGTGTGTGTGTGTGTGTGTGTGTGTGTGTGTGTGACTTATGACAGATATATATGAAGCAAGCATCACATAGAATAAATAGTCTGCTAAATGTCATTCAATGTAGAATAAACGCAATAGAGCGTCAATAATATCTGGGCGCACACACATATCTTTTTTATTTTTTTTAATCACTGATGTGCAGGGGGCTACATAAGAGTGAGAAGATTAGAAAAGAGAAAACCGGAAACCGCATCCTAAACAGGAAACAAGGGATGAGCCTCTTCACCTGTTCAATAGGTGTGGGTGGAGTGTGAACCGGGCGATAGTTTAGTCTGTCTACTCCTATTGAAAGAAAAAAAACAGTATCTATCTATCTATCTATCTATCTATCTATCTATCTATCTATCTATCTCATTCTGTTCATGTCTATCTCTGTCAATATATATATATATATATATATATATGATTTTTTGTGAGTTTATGACTTCACAATTTTAAATACCTCCCCGATCACCTGTAGTTCGCATCTGTCTCCTTATAAGAAACATCTCCTCTTGACCTTCACCGTTCACCTTCGCAAATAAACGAAGCGTCAAACTAGACAGCCCCTCTGAAAGTGCTATTTTGGCTCTAGCCAGATGTTGTTATTTGAGAACCCCACACTCACCAATTATCTACATAAAAGACAGGCCTGTTATGTTGGACCGTTTGAAGTTCGTTTAAATACTTTACTGATTGCTCTCCCTTGATTTCAATAATGAAAATGCATGCAGCATAACTCTTATTCTTATCTTTGTCAAAGCTTCACTGTAAACTATTATTTTAAGGGATCCGCCCCCCCCCCCCAAAAAAAAAAGGATTTTTGGAAAATAAGCCCTTGTCGAAATAAACCATAGCAGAAAATACAGAAGTGTCAAACCACAGACATCGAGAAATGCTCTAGAACATTCTGGAAACTTTATACGTAACACTGCTTAATGGAACAAACTACCGAGGGGATGCTTCTTGGACTACGACAATCACAACCTTTTCATGTTTTGGGTCAACCGTTTGTAATCTACAATTCTTATGTTCGCAAGACATCCCCTTTTCAGTAACCCACCATCTTAAGTGGCTCTTGTGCCTGTATTGGGTGATGCAATAAAGTACATTGAATAAAAAAAATAAACATACGCACATTAAAAGCGGATGTACTCTCGAAAACGATCGTACAGTGACTAGATGAAATATGTTCTTTCTGTTGTTGCTAATAATAATAATAATAATAATAATAATAATAATGAAGAATAATAATGAAGAACAATGATATAAAATATCCCTTATTATTTCTATAATAAAAATTGACATAATAATATCCCTTACTATTTTGCATATCTTAACATATTTATAAATGGAACTTTGTCTCTGTGTGTGTGTGTGTGTGTGTGTGTGTGTGTGTATCCGTTACCTATAGACTCCAAAACGGCTAAACCGATTTTATTGAAAATTTACACAGTTGTACTATAAGTATCTGTGAGTGTTCTTAGCTAGGATTTGTGTTGAGGTACCCCCGATAAATATCGAAAATCGATAATCGAAAAAATCTAAGAAGGAGTGGTCCGATTTTAATCAAATTTGATACACTCATAGAAAAAGACATAAGAAACGATATTCAGAAGTTTCAAGGTTGCAGTTCTTACAATAATGCAGAAAATCGATAATATATATATATATATATATATATATATATATATATATATATATATATAAAAGGCAAGATATTTGTGTGTGTGTCTGTTTATCTGCCTGTATGTCTGTATTTTGTTCAGCCATTTTATTTTAGTTTTTGCTTTGGGTATAATTGCTAAGTAGGTATAATTGTAGTTCCTAATCTCAGCCATGATACCATTTACTCAGAGGACTTATTTAGCCTTCAAAATTTCAGTTCATGTAAAAAAAGCTTAACTTTCAAGGTTGCAGTTCTTACAATAATGCAGAAAATCGTTAATATATATATATATATATATATATATATATATAAGTTAAGATGTTTGTGTGTGTGTCTGTTTATCTGTCTGTATGTCCTTAATACAAATCCACAATTATTATCCGATTCTCACCAAAATCCACACAAATATTCTTTAGGCTGAGTCAGAGTTCCAGGACCCTTGATTCGTTTTAAAGCTTTCATTACACTCGAGCAACGCCGGGTTATTCTGCTAGTCAGTAATAGCATTAAACAATCTATGAATAGAAAATCCTAAACTCAAACTATAGATTAAAATTGTCACTCTGTTGATATAAAACTTTTTATAAATCTTTGAAGTTTATTTGTAAATCGGTAAAGAAATAAAAAGAACATTTCTATTTAAGGAAATAGAAATATCGAAATGTTCACAGAGACGCTATTTATATTATTCGGACTATTGTCCTCATCTTTGTTGCCATTTGTACGACGTTTGATAATAGATCATTCTATTTGTCTATATTTCTGAGAGGAGGTAGTATTTACAGTATTTACATTATTTGGACTATTGTCCTCATCTTTGTTGCCATTTGTACGACGTTTGATAATAGATCATTCTATTTGTCTATATTTCTGAGAGGAGGTAGTATTTACATTATTTGGACTATTGTCCTCATCTTTGTTGCCATTTGTACGACGTTTAATAATAGATCATTATTCGGACTATTGTCCTCATCTTTGTTGCCATTTGTACGACGTTTCGGCTGTTTTTCAGGTGCCTGGAATTTTGAACCGAACAATTTTTTGCAATCACTGTAGTGTATGAAGTCCATCTCTTTGCTTAGAGCCTCTTCTGTTTGTCATGAATTATCTCTCTCTCCAAGTTACTTGTTCACCACTGCTGTAGCCTGGTATTGAACTCACAAGTCTTTGGGTAAAGTCACAGGAACTATCCAACGTCTATATCCAGTAGGCCATGTGTCCTTAAGGACAAGAACAACTGAATTTTGAGACCTATAAAACTGGTTTCGGCAGGGGTTTACCCCCACCCGAATCACCAGGAATGTGGTCACGCTGTTGAGAAAAGGCAAGTAGGTTTGGAGGGATTTAGATCGTTACAGGCTCATAACTATATACCGAGATTCTGTTGGGACCCGAGCAGATTTTTGCTGTGAAGAGCCGAACAATTCAGAGTAACCTGCATCTGATCCGCAAGATCCTAGAGGGTGTAAATGACGACGAAGAAGCCGCGCTGATCAATTTGGATTAGTCCAAGGCATTTGATAGGGTTGACCATCGCTAACTGGCTGCTCTCCCGCAGGCCACCGGATTCGCACCCGACTTCTGCCGTTGGATTAGCCTCATGTATCGCTCCCCTACGCTTCTGGTACAGATGAACTAGAAGATGTGCGCTTTTGCGCCGTCTCGGTCGGTCCGCCAGGGTTGTCCACAGTCGCCTCTATTTTACGCGTTGGAGCCTCTCCTTCGCTGTCTGAGGTACAGGATGTGCAGTCCGGCCCTACGTAAAATAGCTGTTCCTGGTGGACCTCGATCCACGGTTTCCACGTACGCTGATGACGTAACTACTTTCGTGTCGTCCCGGGACGACCTTGAGGTGGCACTGAAGGCGCTTGAACGGTACGAACAAGTCTCAGGGGCTAAGATTAATCTCGACAAATCTTCCGGCTTGCGGTTAGTTGCCGGGAAGGGGGTCGATCTTCCGGGGCGTTTTGGCTGGACGAACGGCCCTGTCCGCATTCTTGGAGTGTGGTTTGGGTCTGACCTCCAGCTGGAGAAAAATTGCTCAGAATTACAGGCAAAGGTCAACGCGGCGGTTCGAAGGAATTAGTCATTAAATGGTGGGGCAGAGGCGTGTGCCATATACGTTTTTCCTCTCATCCTTTACTGGTTGTCTGTACTTCCTCTCTATCGGGAGCGTGAGAAGGCGATCGAGAATGTGCTATCCTCCCTTCTGTGGAGGGGACGCAAACATAACATCAACAGAGAAGTCTGTGTCCAATGTCCGTGTCATGGGGTGGGGGCTGAGAATGCCACACTTGGTAAGTCACGAGCTCGCCTCGAGAATGGCTTTCAACAACCGTGCATTGTTGGAAAACTTAGTGCTGGCGGGGATTGTGAGGGACGTGTTCTCTAGCCTTATAATCATACTCCCCATCTCAAGGCGGTGCCGTAAGCCGCAGAAGCGATCGAGTTTTCTCCTCGAGTGTCGGGCGGCCTTGAGAGCCATTCTTCGTTCCAGTGGCCTTTCACGGTCTAGGAGAATCTTTTATCGTGGATTAGTGGCGGGTTTCGTGGAGGATCCACTACGTGACGCGCTCGGCTTCTTCAGGTGCTAGGAATTTCGAACCGAACTTTTTATTACAATCACTGGGGTATATCATCCTCATTCCTTGCGAAGCCTCGATTAGAAATCATGAGTTATCTCCCTCTAACCCTGCAAGTTCCTTGTTCACCACTGCTGTAACCTGGTATTAAACTCACAACTCTAAGAGTCAAGTCAGTGGATATAGACGTTGATTAGTTCCTGACTTGACTCTGAAAGGCCGTAGAATATAACGACCGAAACGTTGTACAAATGACAACAAAGATGAGGACAATAGTCCGAATAGTGTGAATACTACCTCATCTCAGAAATATAGACAATTAAAATTAACATTTTTGCAACATTTAAAGCAGACCCCCACTTAACTAAAAATAAGAAGATATATAGTACAAGATTGAAGAATAAACTTTTATTTTTCGTCTTTTTTATATGACATCTCTATTTAAAACCTGGGCGATCATGACTCTATACCACTTCTTATACCTCGTAGCAAATAACATTTTTTTTATTATATCTAGATCCTACGCTCTTTCTGATCTACATTAATGATCCCAGACTCTTGCACTACCAGACAACTCTGCCCACTTGGTAACTCTGACCACACCGTAGTTTCCGTCAACATTTCATTCCGCTCCCACCCAATCCAAGAAATCCAGACAAGTAGAATATCCTACTGCTACCAAAGAGCAGACTGGGATTCGTTCCGAGACTTCCTCTGTGACGTCCCTTGGAAGAATGTTTTTAGTCTTCCCATCGAAGAATGTGCATCCGAGGTCTCCTCCTGGGTTAAGACTGGCATCGATGCTTTCATCCCTGCCAGGAAATTTCAGCTTAAATCTCATTCGTCTCCATGGTTCTCGCCCGCTTGCTCGGCCGCCATTGCCCACCGGAATCATTTCTTCCGATTCTATCGTAGCTACGCGTCGGACCAAAACAGACGCCTTTTCGCTTCAGCTCGTAATAAGTGTAAAAAGATACTTAACGAAGCTAAGATGTTATTTGCTGCCAGAATTAAGCAACGCATAGCATCCTCTAAGTTCGGCACCAGTGACTACTGGCGACTCTGTAAAAGAGTACTTAACAAGAGCAAGTCCACAATAATAAACAAATTTGAGGTCCTCACTTCCCCAGCGGACAAGGCTGTATGCTTTGCCCGCAGATTCTCGAATAATTAGAGACTGGACACGTCTAGAGTTTCTGCACCCGACTTCCCACCTAGAACTGATGCTCAACTGAATGATGTCCATATTACACCCACGCTTGTCTCTAAGATAATCTCAAAACTTGACCCTCACAAAGCGAGTGGAGGGGACGGAATCCCAATCATAGTCTTAAAGAAATGTGCTCCCGAACTTTCCTCTGTACTTTCTAAGCTCTACAACTCCTGCCTATCTGCTTCCTGCTTTCCTGCCTGTTGGAAATCTTCCTCTGTAGTTCCTATATTTAAAAACACTGGAGAACCTATCAGCCTTCTTCCGATCTTTGGCAAAATATTCGAAGCCATTATCAACGCCGAGGTCGTTCAGCATCTCACGGCCCACGGGCTCCTCTCAGACAAACAGTATAGCTTCCGCTTCACCAGGTCTACTGATGAGATGCTAACGACCATCACCGAGTACATATATCAGCCACTCGATCGGAATGGTGAAGCCCGAACCGTTGCCTTGGATATCTCTAAAACGTTCGACAGAGTTTGGCATGCTGGCCTTCTATGCAAACTGCGGAGCTATGGTATAGCTGGACAATTGTTTGAACTAATCCAGTCATTCCTATCTAACCGCACATTGAAAGTGGTATTAAACGGACATGTCTCCCAGAACTACCATACGAACGCGGGTATCCCTCAAGGATCTATCCTAGGTCCTACGCTCTTTCTGATCTACATTAATGATCTCCCTGATACCATAATATCCCAAGTAGGTATGTACGCCGATGACACCACAGTTTATTCTCACCTCGACCAAAAATCTGGTGCGGGCGACAAAGCCAACCTTGCAGCCGAGCTTGGAAAGGACCTCCAATCCGTAGTGGACTGGGGTAAGAAATGGAGTCGTAAATTTTAATGCTACTAAAACGAAGCTACTATCAATTAATCATCATAGACAATCTCACCTACCTCCTATTAGCATGGACCAGGCTTGCCTCCCAGAGAGTAAAACAATACGCCTCCTTGGTCTCACACTCTCAGCGGACCTCAAGTGGAATGACTATATCGAATCCATTGCTAAATCCGCTGCTATGAAAGTCGGTTCTCCGTGCAAGGGAAGGACGTTTTTTCCGTCTGAATCTACCCTGCACATTTATAAATCTACCATCCGCTCGTGTATTGAATACTTTTGCCATAGCTGGTCGGGTGCCCTCGCTATTCTCCTTGGGCTTCTCGACAAGGTTGAGCGGAGGGTCTGTAATGTGATCGATACCGACTTAGCAGACCGCCTGCAGTCTCTCTCTCTCACCGGCGCGACGTGGCTTCCCTATGTCTCTTCTATAAATACTTTCACGGCTTCTGCTCCGATGAACTTAGATCACTGGTGCCCCCTAGGTTCGAATTTGCACGAGATACTAGATTAGCAACTAGATCCCACCATTTTACAGGGAAACCGATAAAATGCAACCGCAACTTCTACTCCAACAGTTTCTTTTCTCGCACTTCCCGACTGTGGAATTCTCTTCCACATGACTGCTTCCCCGACGGCTACAATCTCCAGGAGTTTAAATGTAAGGTCAATAGACACCTCCTAACACACTAACCTCCATTCTTTCAAACACACTAACTTCTATTCTTTCAAACACTCTTCCCATCCACCCAACTATCTATCACCCCCACTTCTGACATTTCCTACATCTAACCACTCTTCCTATTTACCTCCCGCTATGTAGCCCCAAGCGCAATAGTGGCAGTGGAATGCCTTGCTTGGGGTGAAATGATTAAAAAAAAAAACTCTCATTCTCACTGCCATCCAAATACACAAGGCCTTTTACTGGTTATTTCCCACTGTCCATCTTGCCTTCAACATCTAAACTTATTTATAAATGGAACTTTGTCTATGTGTGTGTGTGTGTGTGTGTGTGTGTGTGTGTGTGTGTGTGTGAGTATCCGTTACCTATAGACTCCGAAACGGCTGAACCGATTTTCTTGAAAACTTACACAGTTCTACTATAAGCGTCTGCGAGTGTTCTTAGCTAGGTTTTGTGTCGAGGTACCTCCGATAAATATCGAAAATCGATAATCGAAAAAATTGGGTTATAGAAGGAGTGGTTTTAATCAAATTTGATACACTCATAGACAAAGACATAAGAAACGATATTCAGAAGTTTCAAGGTTGCAGTTCATACAATAGTGCAGAAAATCGATAATATATATATATATATATATATATATATATATATATATATACGTATATACGTAATAAACGCTTGGGCGATCATGTCTCTTTCGAGACATGACTTTTGGGCAGAAAATTTATCCTGCAGTCGGTTGCCATTAATTTCTGTGGTAGACTGGTTGCCAGCCAAGGCTATAAAACTCAATCTTGCCTGTTATTTAACCCATAACTGGAAGGAAGAGACGGATGAATAACTTTCCTAAGGGTATTAGCGTCTAAGTGAATGCAAGAAATTCAACTGGCATTTGAACTCGGCTCCTCGATTTCCTGTCCGGAGCCGATATCTACTGCACCACAATGCTCATTCTAAGGCTGTTATAATTCTGCAGAATTATTTTTATACCCTCAAGACGAAGTGTTTTGTAGAATAATAAAAAAAAAACCGTATTTGGCGCGCACTCTCGATGATTTACTCTTTCTTTCTTTCTTTCTTTCTTTCTTTCTTTACAGTTTTCCTTCATATTACGTTCTTCTACATGTTCTTACCCACTACGCTTTTTTCAGTTGTTTTCTTTTTCTTTCTTAACTTTCTTCTTCTTCTTCTTCTTCTTCTTCTTCTTCTTCTTCTTCTTTTACTCAGTATTTTTAATAACTGTATTATATTTCTATGAATTTTTTAAATTTTCACTTACCATTCTGTATTGCACTTTTACAACTTGAAAATTTAATCCCGGAAAACGTTTTACAGATGAAGGGAATAAAAGCAACATCATGCAGGCTTATGTTCCACTGACACCCCCATACTCCGCCTCCTCCTCCTCCTGAACCTTGTATTTCTTCTTTAAGATTTTTTTTATTTTCCGTTACTGGTATATATATATATATATATATATATATATATATGTGAATATATATTTAATATGTAGATATTTAACATATCTGTATGTGTATGTATGTGTGCGCGCGTGTGTGTGTGATTTAGTTACACATCAGCTTTGGATGTAGGTAATTAAATAATTCCAGTGTCTGCCAGTGTTAATGTGTGCGTATGCGTTTACATGTGCAAGTGTGTGTGTGTGTGTTTGTGTGCGTGCGTGTGTGCGTGTGTGCGTGTGCGTGTGTGTTTGCGTGGGTATATGTCTGCGTGTGTGTATGTGTGCGCGCGCGTGTGTATGTGTGTGTGCATGTGTGCGGGCACCCTCTGTTGTATGCTTACCATTCTGATGTTCCGAGAGAGACACGAAACCACTATCTGAATTTTTCTTTTTTTAATATGACAAGTAAAGTATCCATTTTTGCAATGACGACGTTTTGGAGAGAATAGAAACGAAAAGGAAATTTATATTTAACATCAGAAAAAGACAGCTGAAGTTTCTGTGACATGTCATGAGAAAGGAGGGCTTGGAAAATCTGATACTCACAGGACAGATAGAGAGCAAGAGTGACATAGGAAGGAACGCATAACATACTTGATTGGCTTGAGCAAATGGATAGCAGAACAGGGTTTGGTAAGAGTAACCAGAAAAGAGCTACAAGGGATAGGAAGATGTGGAAAGCCATGATCGCTTACATCCTGAAGGAACATCGCACATAGAAGAAGAAGAAGAAGAAGAAGAAGAAGAAGAAGAAGAAGAAGGTATTCTTAACTATTTTCTTGAAAGAGATGCGGAGTTATCTCGTGGCCGACATTGTGATTGTTACCTGTGAAGAAAATTCAAAATAAAAACGCACCTCATATTGTATGCAGGTGTATTCTCTACCCGTCTGTCTGTCTGTCTGTCTGTCTGTCTGTCTGTCTGTCTCACTCACACACTCACTATCTCGTTTTTCATTTAACCTCCCTCTCTCTTTCTCTATCTCTCTACCCCTATGGTACGTGCGGGCTCGTCTTGACTGATGGGGGTCGTTGTTAACAAGAGGGAGAAGCTAACAAGCAATGCCAAGGCAAAGGTTTTTGAGCAGTTCCTTCTTCTCAAGTGTTGCGGCAAATCTGTTTCCTACTTGTGTCTACTAAACAAGACAGTCACGCCTCAACAACCCAAAAAACACTTTCTCCCCTGCCAACCGGCAGGCACATGTAAACACAAAATCACACAACTATACGCCACCAGAGACAATCACTTACATATATAGACACACACGGACACACACTCTTCTTTCTCATCCGGAAAGACGCCCTTTAAACAGTCCTTGAGTTTTCAAGAATATAAGAAGTCATTAGAAACCTGGAGCAAAGTAGCCGTAAAAAGTACTTGAAACACTTAATACCAATTTATTTATTTGCTTTAAAATTCTCTGCAGGAGGTCAAGTGGCAACAAGACTTTTTAGAACTCATATCGTTTTCTTATATTTATTAAATTACGTGAAGCTGGTTTATAATTCATTTATGGACTTAATCTTTATTTATCTTTGATGTTTTGTTTAATGCAATGTGATGTGCGTTGTGAATATCGGCTTGGAATGGGAAATCGGAGGGCTGAGTTCGAATTCCAGTTTAATTCGTTTGCATTGACTTACGCGCAAATACCCTTAGGAATGGTATTAAACTGTCTCTTCTCTCCGGGGGGGGGGAGGGGGATTAAATAGCAGGACAAAAGATTCTGTTCTATAACTTTGGTTAGCAACCAGTCTACTGCAGAAAGTAATGGCAACCAACTGCGGGAAAATCTTCTGGAAAGTCAGTCAAGTTCCTTGAGGGATGATCACGTATGATACTTAACTAACTGAATTTATCTTACCAGCCCATTCGGTACTACATGAAGTCACGGTACAGTAATGGATTTCGGCTCTGATTGGGGAATCGGAGAGCCGGTTTCGAATTCCACTCGAGCTCTTCACATTCACTTACGCGCTAATAACCTTGGTAAAGGTACAAAGCCATGTCTCCATTGCCAGCTATGAGTAAATAGTAAGACAGTCGAAGTCATATAGCCTTGGTTGGCAACTAGTCTAGTAGAAGAAAACTTTGAATTTAAAGGGTTGGACTTCGTCAGGTTATATTTCTCAAGAAACTTCTACTGGAGTATATGCAGTTTTCCCCTGACCCAAATAGGTTGTGGCTAATGGGACTCGCGATCGAAAACGTCTACCGTCACCTAGACTACAGAATACTATTGTTTAATCTAAACTTATTTATAAATGGAACTTTGTCTTTGTGTGTGTGTGTGTGTGTGTGTGTATCTGTGTGTGTGTGTGTGTGTCCGTTACCTATAGACTCCGAAACGGCTGAAACGATTTTCTTGAAAATTTACTGTTGTACTATAAGTGTCTGCGAGTGTTCTTAGCTAGGTTTTGTGTCCATTACCTATAGGCTCCGAAACGGCTGAACCGATTTTACACAGTTGTACTATAAGCGTCTGCGAGTGTTCTTAGCTAGGTTTTGTGTTGAGGTACCCCCGATAAATATTGAAAATCGATAATCGAAAAATTCGGGTTATAGAAGGAGTGGCCCGATTTTAATCAAATTTGATACACCCATAGACAAAGACATAAGAAACGATATTCAGGAGTTTCAAGGTTGCAGTTCTTACAATAATGCAGACAATTTGATATCGATAGCAGGAAATCAAAATTTGACTTACATCCATGGTTTTTTCTTTCAGTCTACGGTTTCGCTTTAACTGGAAACAGTTTTTAGTCCAAAGAGTCTGAGCTCCAGGAACGTGGATTAGTTTTAAAACTTTCATTACACCCGAGCAACACCGGGCTATACTGCTAGTTTTTAATGGTTTGGTCTTAGTTTAATTGTTGTAGAAATGGAAAACATGTTAGAAACGAAGAAAAGTCCGCTGGATTGCTGGGTGGTATCAATAATATTTGTCCACATTACACCTTCGCTTGTCTCTAAGATAATCTTAAAACTTGACCCTCACAAAGCGAGCGGTGGTGACGGAATCCCAACCATAGTCTTAAAGAAATGTGCCCCTGAACTCTCCTCTATCCTTTCTAAGCTCTACAACCTCTGCCTATCTGCTTCCTGCTTTCCTGCCTGTTGGAAATCTTCCTCTATAGTTCCTATATTTAAAAACACTGGAGAACCCTCTGACCCTGCAAATTACCGCCCTATCAGCCTTCTTCCGATCTTTGGCAAAGTGTTCGAAGCCATTATCAACGCCGAGGTGGTTCAGCATATCACAGCACACAGGCTCCTCTCGGACAAGCAATATGGTTTCCGCTTCACCAGGTCTACTGCTGATATGCTAACGACCATCACCGAGTACATATACCAGGCACTCGACAGGAATGGCGAAGCTCGAACCGTTGCATTGGATATATCTAAGGTGTTCGACAGAGTTTGGCATGCTGGCCTTCTATGTAAACTGCGGAGCTATGGTATAACTGGACATTTGTTTGAACTAATCCAGTCATTCCTCTCTAACCGCACAATGAAAGTGGTATTAAACGGACATGCCTCTCAGAACTACCATACAAACGCAGGTGTCCCCCCAAGGCTCCATCTTAGGTCCTACACTCTTCCTGATATATATTAATGATCTCCCTGATTCCATAAGAACCCAAATAGGTTTGTACGCCGATGACACCAGTTTACTCTCGCCTCCAACAAAAATCTGGTGTAGGCGTCAAAGCTAAACTCGCAGCCGAGATTGAAAAAAACCTCCAATCCATATTGGACTGGGGTAAGAAATGGCTAGTAAATTTTAATGCTTCTAAAACGAAGCTACTGTCAATTAACCATCATCGACAATCTCACCTACCTCCCATTAGCATGGACCAGGCTTGCCTCCCAGAGAGTAAAACACTACGCCTCCTTGGTCTCACACTTTCAGCGGACTCAAATGGAATGACTATATCGAATCCATTGCTAAATCCGCTGCTATGAAAGTCGGTTCTCTGTGTAGGGCCCGGAAGTTTTTTCCGTCTAAATCTATCCTGCACATTTACAAATCTACCATCCGCCCGTGCATTGAATACTGCTGCCATATCTGGTCGGGTGCCCCTGCTGTTCTCCTCGGGCTTCTCGATATGGTTCAGAGGAGGGTCTGTAATGTGATAGATACCGACTTGGCAGACCGCCTGCAGTCTCTCTCGCACCGGCGAGACGTGGCTTCCCTGTGTCTCTTCTATAAATACTTTCACGGCTTCTGCACCGATGAACTTAGATCACTGGTGCCCCCTAAATACGAATTTGCACGAGATACTAGATTAGCAACTAGATCCCACCCTTTTACAGTGAAACCGATAAAATGCAGCCGTAACTTCTACTCCAACAGTTTCTTTCCTCGCACTTCCCGACTGTGGAATTCTCTTCCAAACGATTGCTTCCCCGACGGCTACAATCTCCAGGAGTTTAAATGTAAGGTCAATACACACCTCCTAACACACTAACCTGCTCCCATTCTATCAAGCACTCTTCCCATCTGCCTGACCCTCATCCTCGCTATCCTTACTCATCTGTCACCTTTCTCCTGACATTCCCTATGTCTATCCACTCCTTCTCTTTACCTTCCCCTATGTAGCCCCATGCGCAATAGTGGCAGTGGAATGCCTTGCTTGGGGTGAGATGATTAAAAAAAAAAAAAAAAAATGGCAGTGAGACTGGATATGGCTGGAAAATTTCCCCAAAGCTTTAGAAAGAAACTAGAAACAGAAGAAACGTAGTTCTACAAAGGGGCACTGAAATTTCATTGTTTTTTTTTTGTTTTCTTTTGTTTTTTTTTGTTTTTTGCGTGGTTCTACTGGCAGCAAACTGCCTGCATACGGACAGGTAAGGAATTCAGCAATTATTCTAAGATTGAAAGCGGCGTAAGACAAGGATGCCTCTTTTCACCGGATCTATTCAACTTATACAGCGAGACTATTCTGAAAACCCTAGAAGTTATGCCAGGATTCGTCATCGGAGGCCACAATTTAAACAATATAAGGTCCGCATATAATACAGTGCTGATATCAGACACAGAAAGAAAACTGCAAAACTTCCTACAGAAGGTAGCTGAAGAGAGTGACAAGAAAGGACAACAAATAAACGGCAAGAAAACCGAATGCATGATCATCAACAAAAAGGGCAGGCCAAAATGCCAATTACAGATGAGGGACTCAAAAATGAAGCAGATACAGAAATTTAAATACCTAGGAAGTGTTCTAACAGAAGACGGAAAGTGCAACACTGAGATTCGAAGGCGAATTGGTATGGCGAAAGAAGCATTCCAGAAGTTGCGTAAAGTATTAAGAAACAGGACAATTTCACTAGAAACAAAGAGGAGAGTACTGGATTGCTATGTGATGTCAGTTCTTCAATATGGCAGTGAATGTTGGACAATATCTTCGAAGATGAAGGAAAAACTTGAAGCAGATGAAATGTGGTTCTACAGAAGAATACTGCAGATATCATGGACCGAGTATGTGAGCAATGACGTGATTTTGGAAAGGATGGAAACGAAAAGGAAATTAATACTGAGCATCAGGAAGAGACAACTAAAGTTCCTGGGACATGCAATGAGGAAGGAGGGCTTAGAGAACCTGATACTAACAGGCCAGATAGAGGGAGAATGAGACAGGAGAAAGCAGCGGATAACATATTTGAAGGACCTGACCAGGTGGATGACGGAACGAGGGTTGCATGGTGCAACAGGAGAAAGCTTGTTAAGAGCCACCAGGGACAGGGATATGTGGAAAGCCATGATCACCTACGTCCTGAAAGAACATGGCACATAAAAGAAGAAGAAAAATCCTATTTTATCAAAATTACTAGAGACAATTTCCACTGTGTTACCGTGAAGACCCTAATACCCAAAAGATAACATATGCATAGATAACCCTCAAAGTCCCAGTTAGGGTCTTTTGCCTCCTACTCCCTACGAAGACCCAAAATGAAATATTCTTAATCTTGGTAAGTAGTTTCAGAATATATATGTTTCTGGAGGTCAATCTCTAAAATCTTCGGAGGGATTCCTGAACAAACAAATAGACAGATCTCCAAATTTAATATTTGTACCGAATCGAAGGAATATAGTGTGATCTGATTAAATGAGCTAATTTAGCTCATTGAAATGAATTATAATTTATCACCAGTCCAAATGATGTGTTGAGTTTTCCTTTATAAATATCATATTGTTTGGATAACATCCATTCAGCTCTCTATACAGAGATAAAACTTAATATTGCTTATTAATTAAACCTTGTTTGGTTATTGTTGTGGAGTAGTTTTCGCACTGAAAGTTATAATCGTGCTAAGTCGGCTGCTAATCGACTTAACGCACCCTAAATGTTAGGAACTTGGTAATCTTCCACTTTAAGCTGACTCCTTAGTATTCGGCTAACTGCCGCCTAATATCAACTGTCTTAGACCAACTATGTCCAAAATGGAACTAATAGGTTCACTGAACTCCAACAGAACTCTAAAGAACTCTCTAGAACTTCTAAGAACTCCTAACAATTTCCCAGGAACTTCTCGAGTAAATTTCCTGTTAACTCTTATCAATATAAGAGGAAGAGTTCATTATCTGAGAAATAGGTGTTTTACCATAACAGATATCTTCGCCATTCATAGACTTGACAGCATTACCTATAATCTATCTATCTATCTATCTATCTATCTATCTATCTATCTATCTATCTATCTATCTATCTATAAAATACATACATATATATATATATATATATATATATATATATATATATGAAAAATTAATGAATTACGGAATGAAAGAACAGAACTTAAGTCTAAGTGTAATTATACCAAAAATACGTATTAGGTTTATGCAACTATGAATAAAAACGTTATAATTTTTCTAAATTAAAAAACTGCGCGTTCAAAAAATCCCCGTTACTTGAGCGTTCCTAAAAAAACAGTCAAATCAGTTATTGCAAATCGACTGAAGACACCACATGGTAGAAACCTAGGTCACGTAATAGCTCGTTTACAAATAAAGAATATATATATATATATATATATATATATATATATATATATACTCTGTGACTGTAATATTAATAAAATCTTTATCACACCATCTTGTCTGTCATTTTTAAAGAAACACACACACACACACACACACACACTCATATATATATATATATATATATATATATATAACGAAACATCTACATGCATATATGTGTGTCTGTATGAATTAAAACGTTATTTTAATTGATATGCGTATTTAACTCAAGAAATATGCATATACACATACACACGCATTCATAACACACATGTATACGCACATACACATGCACACCCACACAAATATATATATATATATATATGTGTGTGTGTGTGTGTGTGTGTGTGTGTGTGTGTGTGTATTACTGCTGTTAATAAAACAGTTCTCAAAAAAATCTTTCCTTACACCTAATGGTGTGTAGGGTAGCGTTTTTGCTGTTTCCGTAACAAACTGCTTTTTATGGGGAAGGGTTGTTAGCTCCGCGCCCAAGCCCCAAACCTGGAAAAAAGCGATTTTCTAAGCGTAGCTTAAACGCAACACACGACAGAAAGTAGCGGATACTCAGTGAGGATTAAACTCACTACTCAGCCATAATGATTCTAGCAAGACGAGCTTGCTAACCATTACACCACGCCTAGGCACCCGCAATATTCTATAACAGAGCTACAAATATATCTTAATAAATATACATATTATCCTACGTCTGTAGCACGATTCAGAGTTTCATGCATCATCAGGTGGTACATGTGTGTATGTGTGCGTGTGTGGGGGGGGGTTGCGTTTACAGGTTTCGGATAATAAGTATAACCAATTTCAAATCTTAGAACCCAACCCTTTTTATGTCCAAGCATGCCCCTCTGGAAATTCCTAAGTACCCACCGCCCCACTTAAGGTCGCTTGGGCCCAGTTTTGTTGATATATCGTATGGCACCCCGTTCTACGTCTCGGCCTGAATCAAATCGTCATCACGCTTCGACATGCAGACACCGTGCCATCTCGTTTGTTCGTTGATGTTAGGCGAACGTGTCCTCGCCACGTAAAAGTTCCGTTTGCCGCAAAAGTCGTTGTTTTTCTTGGCCAGCCACCATTCGTTCGCCTGACAGACAGACGCTCGTTCGCCAAGCGAGACGTGACGCCATCGGCAGGGAGTCAATCAAGATGTGTGCTCCGAGTTAAAACCTGGCCGCGATGCGCTATCAACAAGATGGCTGACCCACTCCGATCATCCGCTATTCAATACCCCCACCCACCCAACTTTGCTTCATACAATAAAAAAAATAATAATCGTTATATAATGGTCTGAAGAAGAATCACTGCTTCCGGAAGCACATTTTCTATATACATTTTTTAAGAGTACTCAGGCAGATTTTTTTTTTACGATCGTGTCGCCCCAAGCAAGGCATTTTACTGCCACTGTTTTCTAGGGGGTTACATAGGAGGAAAGTTATGAGAAAGAGTGACAGATTACAGGGGGTGTCAGGAAGAGGGTAGGAGAAGGATGAGAATACTGATGAGAGTGGAGTGGGCGAAGAAAGAAGCATGAGAGAGAGAGAGAGGAAGCAAGTTAGTGAGATAGTAGATGACTATTGACTTTACATTTGAATTGTTAAAGATTGTAACCGTCGGGAAAGCAAGTAAACGGAAGGGAGTTTCACAGGTGGGAAGTGCGAGAGAAGAAGCTGATGGAGTAGAATTTGCGTTTACAATTTATTAGTTTCACAGTAAAAGGTTGGGAACTAGTTGCTAATCTTGAGGCTCGAGCAAATTCTTGTATGGGGATACCAGAGAGCTAAGTTCGTCTGAGCAGAAGCCATGAAAGTATTTGTAGAAGAGACACAGGGAAGCCACGTTGCGCCGATGAGAAAGTGACTGTATTCGAGCTGCCAAGTCGGGATCGATCACATTAGACAAAATATCATTTAAATTAATTTTAACATCTACTCAAATAGAGGTATCCACTGAAATAACCTTTAAATTAAGAATTTCGAATTTTTTTTTTAATAATCGTGTTGCCCCAAGCAAGGCATTTTACTGCCACTGTGGTGCAAGGGGTTACATAGGAGGAATGTCATGAGGAGTGAGAGGTTGCAGGAGGTGTCAGGAAGAGGGAAGAGAGTACTGATGAGAGTGGGGTGAACGAAAAAAAGCATGAGAGAGAGGATGTAAGTTAGTGAGACAGGATATAGCTATTGACTTTACATTTAAATTCTTGGAGATTAAAGAAAATAAAAAACAATACCTTCCCTTTTATAATCATTTCACCCCAAGCAAGGCAGGAACGCAGGGGGTTATTTTCAGAGATATACCAAGGTACAAAGGATGTCGAAGAAAGATAAGTGATGAATGGGAATTAAGTAGATAGAAGATGACAATTGACATTGTATTTAAACTTTTGGTGATTGTAGCTATCAGGGAAGCAAGCAAGTGGAAGGGAGTTCCACAAACTGAAAGTGCAAGAAAAGAAACTATTAAAGTAGAAGAGGTGGTTACATTTAACTATTTCGTCGGTAAAAGGGTAGAACCTTGATGCTAAACTAATAACACGAGTAAATAAACGTGTTCGAGGTACCAGGGAAAAAGCTTATCAGAACAGTTGTCATGAAAATACTTGCTGAAAAGTCAGAAAGAGGCCACTGGTGCCTCCCCAACAGGTCTTTACTCGTGCAACCAGATTGGCAAATGGGTCCCACCCATTCACAGTCAGGTTAGCCGAATGCAGACGACAATTCTACTCCTGCAGCTTCTTCTCTCGCACTTCCCGCCTGTGGAACTTGTTCCCATATTCTTGCTTTCCTGACGGCTACAACCTCCAGAAATTTAAATGCAATGTCAATACTCATCTATTAACCACTGGACTCTAGCTCTCTCCCCACCCACTTATATCCTTCCCTTTCTCTCCAGCTATGTATCTGTCATCGCACCTGCATTCTCAGCTTTCTATTGCTCCGTTCTAACGAGTTTGTACTCCTCACACTTTTCTAATTAATCTTTTTACAGTTATGTAGCCCCCCGCTCATCAGTGGCATTTCTGCCTTGATCGGGGTGAAATGGCTGAAGGCGAACATCGAAAGCAGGATCGATTATATTGCCGATACTACTTTTGATTTTGTCAAGATCCTCAAGATAAATAGCAGAAGCACCCGACCAGGCACGTACAAATGGTAGATTTATAAATGTGCAAAATGGATTCTTACAAGAAAAACATATATATATATATATATAAATGGAACTTTGTGTGTGTATGTATCCGTCTGTGTGTGTCCGTTATCTAAAGACTCCGAGACGATTGAACCGATTTTCTTGAAAATTTACAGTTTTACTATAAGCGTCTGTGAGTGTTCTTAGCTAGGTTTTGTGTCGAGGTACACCCGATAAATATCGAAAATCGATAATCGAAAAATCGGGTTATAGAAGGAGTGGTACGATTTTAATCAAATTTGATACACTCATCTTGACAAAGACATAAGAAACGATATTCAGAAGTTTCAAGGTTGCAGTTCTTACAATAGTGCAGAAAATGGATAATATATATATATATATATATATATATATATATATATATATATATATATATATAAAAGGCAAGATGTTTGTGTGTGTGTGTGTGTGTGTGTGTGTGTGTATGTTTATCTGTCTGTATGTCCTTTATACAATATATATTTTTATCTGATTCTCACCAAACTTCCCACAAATATTCTTTAGACTGAGTCTGTGCTCCAGGACCATGGATTAGTTTTAAAGCTTTCGTAATGAGCAACGCCGGGTTATACTGCTAGTATATATATATATATATATATATAGTGTTGAATTATGATGATTTCAGAAGTTTTGGGAAGCAATGTCTGATTAAATAATGTGGACATATTGTGTCTATTTATTTTTATTTTAATCCTCACGAAGTCACGAACAAATTTCTAAATTTTACATATATTTTAAATCAGTTAAGTTGCATACGTGATACACGCTTGGCAATTATGTCTTGAAAGAGATCTGACTGACTGGGCAGAAGATTATCCCGCAGTAGGTTGCCATTGCTTTCTGCGATAGACTGGTTGCCGACCAAGGCTAAAGAACACATTCAGTTATTTTACCCATAAGTGGAGGGAAGTGACGGATTAGTTTTGGGTTTAGTTTCATATTAATTGATATTTCACCGTTATTTATTTTATTCACAAATATTTATTATTAATTTTATAAATCGTTACTTTTTTTAAATTTTAGAATTAACTACTGTGTTTCTAAGGAACACAGTTGCTATGATAATGAGTTTAATAGGACTAATTACCCGCAGATACATGGTTACTTCCTATTATTTTATTTTTGTGACAGCTATTGTCTAGGTTTGTTTGTTATTAAATAATTAATTAAGGGATGGGCTATTGACTTGGGGGTTTAGATTTAAGTCATTCGGTATATATATATATATATATATATATATATATATATATAGTCAACCGCAGACAGATCTGTTTCACTGTATAACAGTTCATCAGTACTGTTAGACAGCCGATTGCTTTTTACCCAGGATTGAAACCCGACCGAATTGGCGTCAGCCGGCGATTCTACCTCTGAGCTACGGGCGCTCGGTAGAAGAAGGCAGACATTTTAGCGTGTATATTATCATTATACAAAATGACATTTTAGCGTGTATATAATCATTATACACGCCCAAAAGCTGAGCGTGTTCTAATTCATTGCTGAATAAACGATGCGTAGATGTCAGAGTAGCTACTGTTTTTCAAAGTCTGCCATTCTTCCAGAGTGCTCAATCATGGTGTGAGAGCGTAAATAGTCATCTGCAGACAGGTCTGTTTCGCTGTATCACAGCTCATCAGTACGGTTAAACATCCAATTGTTTTTACCCAGGATTGAAACCTGACCGAATTGGCGTCAGTCGGTGATTTTAACTCTGAGCTATGGCCGCTCGGTAGAAGGAGGCAGACATTTTTGGCGTATAATGTATCATACAGTAATAGTTCAGTCAGTCAGTTAATACGTGAAACACGCTTGGGCGATCATGTCTCTTTCGAGACATGACTGACTGGGCAGAAGATTATCCCGCAGTAGGTTGCCATTGCTTTCTGCGGTAGACTGGTTGCCAGCCCAGGCTATAGAATCCAATCTGTCCTGTTCTTTAACCCATAACTGGAAGGAAGAGATGGATTAATACTTTCACAAGGGTATTTGTGCGTAAGTGAATGCAATGAATTCTACTGGAATTCGAACTCGGCTCCCCTATTTCTCGTTCCAAGCCGATATCCACTGCACCACAACTGAATGAGCGATAAAAGCAACAACAGAAATCAATCAAGGAAGGGATTGATAATTAATACCAATGCTTCCTATTAATATAAGGTTATATATTAAAATCGATCCAAAAGAATTTGTTACTATCATCCTTCTGTCAGCCTTTCTTTACCCCTTTATTTTCTTTGCTAACTTTTATTTCCGGTGTATAAAAATTTTCTCCATTTTTTGTCCGACATGTCTATTAGACATGCTGAATTAGCCATTCTCCAAATGTAAAACTTGAATTTACATATGAAACACACACACACACTCTCTCACACGCACACACACACGCACACACACACACACACATATTACTAAACAAATACTATTAAATATAAAAGACAATGAATGTCTATTATGTTTAATCATGAGCCGTTCTAAACGTCGTATTGTGGCTTTAATTTCAGTTGAAAATAAAGACAAAAATTCTCCAACATTTCGATAATTTTTTATTAAGTTGGTTCTAAGGTTTCGGCTCTCATGAGCCATCTTCAAAGAGGTTACAAGGACGTTAACACAAAAACATCAACCATCAGCAACGATTTTATCTTGTGTTGACATAAAACTCCGCGCATCAACGGCTTAGTTACCAAAAATAGGAAATGCATTTCGCAAATTTGTAATGCGGTTGGTTCTCATCTTCGTAGCCAATCTGATATATCCCGGGAAGGAATATCAGGGAAAAGAATAACGTAAGAATAATATTTAACACTGAAGATAGATTAGAAGAGATTTATTATACAACAGTACAATAAACCAATAGACGTACAAGAACAATCAACGAATAGTAACAGGAATAACCATCAAGTAAAAAATGTATCCGCCTATGACGTATGCGTCCGTCTAGTGACGTATGCGGTATTTAACAACCTTGCCACGTAAGGTTATATGTGACACAAGGTCTTTTTATTGTGGGTGTTCCAGGCCATATAGCCAAGCCAAAAAATGTCTGTCTATTTTTCCCCAGTCGTAATTCTACCCTTCGGTGGAACCACGACTGGGTTTGTGCTCTCTGCTCGGAGGCAGAGAGCTGACAGTGTCATAGATCCGTCTAGTGACGAATGCATTATTTAGCTGTCCCTCCCAGTAAGGGCAACATATGACACATGGTCAGTTTATATTATATATTAAATTATGTACATGTTCTAAAACATAATTTATAATATATAAAATATATTATGTAGACAGTCACCAGCACGAAACATCATAAACCGCTTTTGACAGGTTTGAACATTTACATTACCTTCTACATAAACCTAAGAAAAAAAAAACTGACGTTCGACTTAAATTTTTACCTTATCTAAAATAAAAATGAAGCCGAAAACACCCAAAATATTGTTTATTTGCTTCCATCTTTAATGGCAGAATTTAAAATACTAATAACACACTATGACATTTATTCCAGTTCAATCAAATTTATACGTTTTAAATAATTTTGTTTTTAACTAAACAATGCTAATGCTGTTTAATGGCAACAAAACTTTTTAAGCCGCCTGCTATTATATTCACACCAAACTTGTAGAATTGTAAAAGCAAACAAAGTTTTCAGAGCCACTGCCATCTTAGGGAGAAAAATGGACAAGAGCTGGAAGGGGTAATAACCTGTCTAGAAATCAAGAAGAAAGTCAGACTAACGGACGTTGAGACAAGGTAGAATACGCACGGGGAGAACGTCCGAAATCCCTGTAGGGGACTTGTCATTAAAGAAGACACTACAAAAACACAAATCAGTAAAACGAAATGTATAAAGAAATGGGTCCAGAAAGAAGAAGAAGAAGAAGAAGAAGAAGAAGAAGAAGAAGAAGTAACAGATAAAAAATGTGAAAAGAAAAAGAAGAATGAAGGGGAAAAACGGAATTAAAATAAAAAGAAAGAAAAACAACAAATAAGAAGGCAAAGGAAGAGGAGGAAAAGAAGGGTCGAAAAATAATAAAGAAATAGAAGGAGAATGAAAGATGAAAGAAAAATAAATAAAAATAAATAAATATATAAGTAGACAAAAGATGACTAGGCTAAGAGTGATGGGAAGAAGAAAGGAAAAAGAAATGGTTTAAAAAAGAAAAAAGAAATTAAATATATATAAAAAGACGAATCTAAGTGTGCCAGTGCAAAGAAGAAGAAGAAGAAGAAGAAGAAGAAGAAGAAAAAGAAGAGGAGGAGGCAGAAGAAAAACTTATAACAAAATAGAAGACATACACTATGTAACAAATGCAATATATATAAGAAGAAAAAGATTAGGCTAAATGTGACAGTGCAAAGAAAAAAGAAGAAGAAGAAGAAGAAAATAATACTAGTAAGCAGATAATGAATGACAAAAATCGAAAAGTAGAATGTTGATAAAAAATTCCAAAAAGAAAGAAAATGAAAGAATGAGACAAAAATGAAAGTAAAGAGCAAGAAGAAATCAAGAAAAATTATAAATAATAAAACAAAAAAGGGACAGAAATCACTAAGGAAAGAAAAGAACGAAATCCAATAAAAAGAGAATCATTGTATTTTGGACATATTTAGGTGCGGGCTTCCGGGTTCTGTGCCGGTCATGAACGGTCAGGATTGAGAGAGAGGTTTGACGAGTCAAAGTAAGACAAGAATCAAGTCGGCTCCGACACTTGTCCGTTTGCCAGCAGTTTTTGTCATTCAGTGATAATCATTGACCATGCTGCTGTGAAGTCTTTTTCCGTAAAACGACAGCTTGACGGCGATGTGTCAAGTAAAAAGAGCTTCAGCTAACGCTCCGTCCATCCATCCGTCGATCGATCTCTTTGGATATGATCGATTTGCGAGACGGGCGTGCGTTTGTCGCACTGGGGATTATGGTTCGAATCAAGATAAAAACCAACTTTCAAAAGACAATTTTCATGCCATCCATCTATCCTAATACTATGGATCTACGTAACTCTCATATCCTTAACCTCCAAGATAAACGCAACCTCATTCAGTAGTGCATATATATATATATATATATATATCCTTAACCTCCAAGATAAACGCAACCGCATTTAGTAGGGCATATATATATATATAATTATTACGTTAGAATATGTACGAAAAACAAACTACTACAAAAGTGTACATTTTGTTTCGACAAATTGAGACATTGCACTTTCAATGTTGAAACAAAATGTACAATTGTATATATATATATATATATATATATATATATATATATATATATATTCTGTCGGGTTTCAGTCCTGGGTAAAAAGCAAGCGAATGTTTAAACGTACCCATGAGCTGTGATACAGCGAAACAGATCTGTCTGCGGATGACTATATATATATATATATATATATAAGCATCATAGACTCTTTAGAAGTAGTGCACCACAACAGTAATCCTAGTAATTTTACTATTTTACTATGAGTATATATTTTTATACTTTAGTGTTCTATTGATTGTCATTTTGCCATGACATGTATTATAAATGGTTATTTTGTTATAAAGATAGTTAATCTAAACTTATTTATAAATGGAACTCTGTCGGTGTGTATGCGGATGTGTGTGTGTTACCAATGGACTCTGAAACGGCTGAACTGATTTTCTTGAAAGTTTACACAGTTATACTATAAGCGTCTGCGAATGTTCTTAGCTCGGCTTTGTGTCGAGGTACCCCCGATAAATATCGAAAATCGATAATCGAAACAATCGGGTTATAGATTTTAATCAAATTTTATACACTCATAGACAAAGACATAAGAAACGATATTCAGATGTTTCAAGGTCGCAGTTCTTACAATAGTGCAGAAAATCGATAATATAGTTATATAAAAGGCAAGGTGTGTGTGTGTGTGTGTGTGTGTGTGTGTGTGTGTGTGTGTGTGTGTGTTTATCTGCCTGTATGTCTGTATTTTTTTCAGCCCTTTTATTTTAGTTTTTGCTTCGGGTTTGGCTCTAAGTAGGTATAATTGTAGTTCTTAGTCTCAGCTATGATACCATTTACTCAGAGGACTTATTTAACCTTCAAGATTCAGTTTACGACCACAAAAAATATTATTTGATTTCGATACCAGGAAATCAAAATTTGACTTACGTCCATTCATTTGTCTTTCAGTCTACGGTTTCTCTTTAACTGGAAACAACTATTGCATTTTAGTCTTTCGTGCCAACGTCCAAAGAGTCTGAGCTCCAGGACCATGGATTAGTTTTAAAGCTTTCATTACACTCGAGCAACGCCGGGCTATACTGCTAGTTTTCAATAAATATATTGCTAGTATTTTAAAATAATATGTTCTTATACTTTCTTAGTGAACCATCAAACAAAAACTAAAATACTATTTTCCCATAGCTGGGGCCCTAACAGGTGCTACTACCTCAGGTCACGGTGAACCTGGGAACAAAACTAAGTAAGAGGCGTTTCAACGCTTCTCAAAACCTTCAGTATCTCGGCCAAACGTCTTTTTTTCTGAATTTTCTTTATCATTATACAGAGAAATAAAATCAGCATTATACAGAGAAATAAAATCAGCATTACTTGGATCGTTAAATCGTTATTATTTCCAAAATATTCTTACGATCCCAAAAATATTTTTTAACATTAAATAACCAGCAAAAGTTTGATGAGCCTTACAAAAACAAATCTATCAGTCAGTCAATATTTTCTCCCACTATGTGTAAAATAGGTTAATGTTTAAAAAAAAACTGAGGTCTTTAACCTTCGTTTACAACCAGATTGGTGAAGGAAAACTCTGTATCTAAAGCCGAAGGGTGTTTCTTAAATTGTCTAAATTATTTACATGATATATCGTCAATGATCATTGACCTTTTACTTGTGTTTATTTTATTTCCCTTACTTTTCACACATTTTGTTAATAGTTTGGAGTTTTCTTAATATCTTAAATATAACATTCACTAGCTTTAAAATCTCATTCCAAATGAGCTCCTAAGGAAGACTAATTGGACCTCCGGCCCAAAACTAAAGTGACCTCTGGTCTTCCTTAGAAAACAACAACGATTATTTTGAAGAAAACTTCCTCAATTCAGGCAATGGAAAATCAAACCTCGAATTCATTTTATCTTTGATTCGGCCTTTAAGTCCAATTCTGGCAAAAATGTAAAGGAAAAAAAAAAAGATTTAGGCCGAAATTCCAGTTCTTCAAATTGAGATCTTCAAATGAAAATCTTCGTAGAATTTCAATTGAGTTGAATTTTCCAAATCACACTTCAAAATCTCACACCATGAAATCTCTCACTTTAAGTCTGATTCCTTGGCATTTTAAAGAAATTATCTTGATTTTCGCACCTCCCAAATTTTGGAGATATTTTAAATAGGATTTAAAACTTTTTAAAATAAAGATTTTGTGTTATTACAGCCTCAATATAAATTAAAGTTTTTAAAATTACTAATTTTAATTTTTAATTTTTTCCTTCTCATCCGGACACAAATCCCAATGCTGGATTTTCAAAAACCAGACGAAGGACTGATTTTCAATTCCAGGATCATCCTTATTCCAAAATGGTATACTAGCTGTATGTAGAGCAAGTGTGGCCCAAGTTGTAGGAGTTTTAGACACACGGACGGACGGACAAAATTTGTCGTTTTTTATATAATCATTTCACCCCAAACAAGGTAGTACTGCGACTAATGCGCAGGGAGTTACAGTGAGATAAAAAGGGGGTACTGGTGATGTCGAAGAAAAAATAAGAAACAGCGGACCTCAAGTGGAATGACTATATCGAATCCATTGCTAAATCCGCTGCTATGAAAGTCGGTTCTCTGTGCAGGGCCCGGAAGTTTTTTCCGTCTGAATCTATCCTGCACATTTATAAATCTACCATCCGCCCGTGCATTGAATACTGTTGCCATATCTGGTCAGGTGCCCCTGCTATTCTCCTTGGGCTTCTCGACAAGGTACAGCGGATGGTCTGTAATGTGATCGATACCGACTTAGCAGACCGCCTGCAGTCTCTCTCTCACCGGCGCGACGTGGATTCTCTGTGTCTCTTCTATAAATACTTTCACGGCTTCTGCTCCGATGAACTTAGATCACTGGTGCCCTCTAGGTTCGAATTTGCACGAGATACTAGATTAGCAACTAGATCCCACCATTTTACAGTGAAACCGATAAAATGCAACCGCAACTTCTACTCTAACAGTTTCTTTTCTCGCACTTCCCGACTGTGGAATTCCCTTCCACATGACTGCTTCCCCGACGGCTACAATCTCCAGGAGTTTAAATGAAAGGTCAATAGACACCTCCTAACACACTAACTCGCTTCCATTCTTTCAAACACTCTTCCCACCCGCCCATCTATCTATCAGCCCCCCCTTCTGACATTTCCTATATCTAACCACTCTTTCTATTTACCTTCCCCTATGTAGCCCTATGTAGCCCTATGTAGCCCCAAGCGCAATAGTGGCAGCGGAATGCCTTGCTTGGGGTGAAATGATTAAAAAAATGGTTAGGATTCAAGGAAATAGAAGAGGTACTGGTGATGTCGAAGAAAAAAATAAGAGATGGATAGGATTCAAGGAGATAGAAAAAGGCAATTGGCTTTGCATTTAATGTTTTGCAGATTGTAGCTATCAGGGAAACAAATAAACGGAAGGGAGTTCCACAAACGGGAAACGCGAGAAAATAAAAACTGTTAGAGTAGAAAAGGCGATTACATTTAACTATTTCAAAGTAAAAGAGCGGGACCTAAATGCCACTCTAGTAGCATTTATAAATTCCTGTTGTCGAGCATCAGGGAAAGAAGCTCGTTAGAACAGTTGCTATGAAAATGTTTTAGAAAAGACAGAAGGAAAGTCACATTACGTAGGTGTGAAAAATGACTGAAATCCTAATACCGAGTCAGGATCGATTACATTGTAGGTCTTCCTTTCAGTTTTGTCGAGAAACTCGATGTGTATTTATTTAGAGTTGTGAGTGCTATTTTTTATTTTTCTTGCTTTTACACCTGGTGATAATATTCTTAAGTTGTTTGGATTTCTTAGATTAAGCAATATCTATCTTTATTAATTTCTGACACGGACTTCATTTTTTTCTTTTTTCTTTTTCTTTTGTAACACAATACTCTGATAGTTTTTTTTTCATTCTGTAACCGTCACCTCAGTAGCAAGAAGCGGAAATAGATGAGTCAATCAGTCAGTCAAGTGCCATACGTGATACACGCTTGGGCGATCATGTCTCGAAAGAGACATGACTGACTGGGCAGAAGATTATCCCGCAGTAGGTTGCCATTTCTTTCTGCGGTAGACTGGTTGCCTACCAAGTCTATAGAATCCAGTCTGTTTTATTGTTTGACTCATAGCTAGAAGGAGGAAGAGATGTATTATGTTATTAAGTAGTAATTAGTGAGGGATCAGTTTATTACTTCATAGCGATATAAAACTGATTCCCCACTTTACGCCCAGTAGAAGCCTTAATCATGATTCCAACTCTTATATTCAGTCAGTCAGTCAGTCAGTTAAGTGCCATACGTGATACACGCTTGGGCGATCATGTCTCGAAAGATACATGACTGACTGGGCAGAAGATTATCACGCAGTAGGTTGCCATTCCTTTCCGCGGTAGACTGGTTGCCGACCAAGGCTATAGAACCCAATCTGTTCTGTTATTTAACCCATAACTGGAAGGAATAGGGTATTTGCGCGTAAGTGAATGCAATGAATTTGGCTGGAATTCGAACACGGCTCTCCGATTTCTCGTTCCGAGTCGATATCCACTGTGCCACAAAGCTGCTGTAAAGCATGTAAATAAGTCGGGTAGCTTTTTAGTTTTTTACTCTACTATTATTAGGGCCGATATGGGTCCGTTATACTCGGTGTATTAAATGTTATATGCGGCACGGATATCTTATTGAAGATAGCACGCAGAACGTTGTCAAGGTGGCAAATGAAAAGATATTCGGGGAACGGTGGTGATAGGAAAATGCGTGTCTCAGTTGCGATTGGGGTTCAGGGAGAATATCTCAAAGAACCTATTATAAAACAAGTGTAGCAGCTGCCTTTCATGTTAGTCTAACCTCTGGCAAACTCCTGGCTAATAACCATTGACCCTCGGCTCCTAAACAACTCAGATTGCTTCTTTTGACTGAGGTACACCAGAGACTTACTTAAAACTCCCAGGTGTTCAGAAGAATTGACCTTAGGTTTCACCTTTGTTGTAAACTTGCCTTATAAAGAAGTTTCTCGTTCAGATCATTCTTTCTTTTTCTTTTTGTCTTGTTCTTATGCAGACGTTGATTTATTGATCTGATTTTTATTTTTATTTTTTGGGCCTTATTCATTGATCTCTCTTTCTTTATTTGGGTTTTTATAGATATTCTTTTGTTTCATTTTCATTTCTCTTTTTATATTTCTTCTTTTTTCATCTTCATTTCTTTCTGTTTGTGTTGCGTTTTTTATGCCTTTTCTTTTATTTCTTTCTTTCTTTTTTCCACTTTGAATCTGTATCTCTAATGTCCTTTCTTCTATCCCATTCATTCATTCATTCATTCAATCATTCTCTCTTTTCTCTCTCTCTCTTTCTTTCTTTCTTTCGCTCTCTCTTTTTGAATCTGTATCTCTAATCCCCTTCTATTTTATTCTTTCTTTTTTCTTTTCTTCTTTCTTTCTTTCGTTTTTTTAATCTTTATCTCTAATGCCCTTTCTTATATTCCATTCTTTCTTTTTTCTTTTCTTCTTTCTCCCTTTTCTTCTTTCTTTCTTTCTTTCTTTCTTTCATTCTTTCTTTCTTTCTTTCTTTCTTTTTGAATCTGTATCTCTAATACCTTTCTTAAGTTCCACTCTTTCTTTCTTTCTTTCTTTCTTTCTTTCTTTCTTTCTTTCTTTCTTTCAATTCCATTTTCTTTTTTCTCTTTGCCTTTGCGTTTCTATGCCTTTCCTTCCATTTCTTTCTTTCTCTTTAAATCTTTATCCCAAATGTTCTTTCTTTCTTTCTTTCTTTCTTTCTTTCGTTTTTTTAATTTTTATCTCTAATGCCCTTTCTTATATTCCATTCTTTCTTTTTTCTTTTCTTCTTTCTCTCTTTTCTTCTTTCTTTCTTTCTTTCTTTCTTTCTTTTTGAATCTGTATCTCTAATCCCCTTCTATTTTATTCTTTCTTTTTTCTTTTCTTCTTTCTTTCTTTCTTTCTTCCGTTTTTTTAATCTTTATCTCTAATGCCCTTTCTTATATTCCATTCTTTCTTTTTTCTTTTCTTCTTTCACTCTTCTTTCTTTCTTTCTTTCTTTTTGAATCTGTATCTCTAATGCCCTTTCTTTAGTTCCACTCTTTCTTTCTTTCTTTCTTTCTTTCTTTCTTTCTTTCTTTCTTTCTTTCAATTCCATTTTCTTTTTTCTCTTTGCATTTGCGTTTCTATGCCTTTCCTTCCATTTCTTTCTTTCTCTTTAAATCTTTATCCCAAATGTTCTTTCTTTCTTTCTTTCTTTCTTTCTTTCTTTCTTTCTTTCTTTCTTTCTTTCTCATGTTCTGCTTTAGTTGAATAGATGAGTTCTTTTATACAGTTGATATTTTTATTACCAATAATGATGATAATAATAATAATTCGATTTCAGCTATGGTCACACTACCTACCAAATCTGTGGGAAGACGACGGCAGGTAGCGGTGTGTTGTTATGGCTACATTTCATAATTTGTTTTTCTACCTTCCATTACATCACTAGTGTTATATGGACACAATTTAGTGTGTGGACTGTACTTATCAAGACAAATTTTTTGTATATCTCTTCAACTGGGATTTCCAGAGCTTTTTTCAGTGTGTTGTTGTGTTCCTTTTTTTAATCATTCCAAGCGCACCTACAATGACTAGTACTATTCTTGTTTTAGTTTCCACATTTTTTTCTGTTTCGATTTCCAAGTCTTAACACTTCGATAGTTAATTTCAAATTTCTTGGTTGCTATGTTACAGTCCGAACCAGAAACTCAATCCTAAACAGGAAACAGGGAATAAATTATACTCCTGTTCGAAAGGGCGAGTTTGAATCAAACGAAAGGCGAATCTAATGCATACCTCGTGAGCCACTTTAGGTAGCTTAACGAGTTATGTGTTAATAGTGCGAGAAGACGGGATAGGTGTAAGGATGAAAAAGATTTCTTGATTCGAATGGATTCCTTCTTTTAGTTGTCGTAATCCTAATGCATATGTGCGTTGTGGTCTAGTGGATATCGACTCGGAACGAGAAATCGGAGAGCCGAGTTCGATTCCAGCTGAATTCGTTGCAATCATATACACACAAATACCCCTGAGAAAGGTATTAATCCGTCTGTTTCCTCCAGCTATGGGTCAAATAACAGGACAGATTGGGTTCTTTAGCCTTGGTTGGCAACCAGTCTACCGCAGAAAGCAATGGCAACCTACTACGGGATAATCTTCTGCCCAGTCAGTCATGTCTCTTTCGAGACATGATCACCCAAGCGTGAAGCACGCATGGCACTTAACTGACTGACTGAATGAAATTACTCAGTTATCAAATACAACATGTGTAAGAGAGGAACTGGCAACTCTAAATCATGACAATACACAATCAAAGCAACTCCTCTTCTTAAAAGCCATTCCTCTATAAACCTATTTTTTTTCTATGTGCCTTGTCGCTTCAAGACGCAGGCGATCATGGCTTTCCACGTTTCTCTATCCCTGGTGGCTCTGAGCACGCCTTCTCCTGTTACACCATGCAATCCTCGTTCAGTCATCAACCTGATTAGGGCCTTCAAATATGCGATCCGTTGCTTTCCCCTGTCTCTTTTTCCCTCTATCTGGCCTTTTAGTATTAGATTCTCCAAGCCCTCCTTCCTTATTGCGTGTCTCAAGAACTTCAGCTGTCTCTTCCTGATGCCCAGTACTAATTTACTTTTTGTTTCCATCATTTCCAAGACCTCATCATTGCGCACATGCTCGATCCATGATATTCGCAGCATTCTTCTGTAGGACAACATTTCAGTTGCTTCAAGTTTTTTCTTCATCTTTGATGGTATTGTCCAGCATTCACTGCCATATTGAAGGACGGACAGCAAGTAGCCATCCAGTACTCTCTTCTTTGTTTCTAGCGAAATTGTTCAGTTTCTTAATACTTTACTCAGCTTCTGGAATGCGTCCTTCGCCATACCAATTCGCCTTCGGATCTCTGTTTCGCACTTTCCGTCTTCTGTTATAACACTTCCCAGGTATTTAAATTTTTGTACCTGCTTGATTCTGGTATCCCCGATCTGTATTTGGCATTTTGGGCTGCCCTTTACACTGATGACCATGCATTCGGTTTTCGTGCAGTTTATTTCTGGTCCTTTCTTGTTACTTTCTTCTGCTACCTTCTGTAGGAGGTCTTGTAGTTTCCTTTCTGTGTCTGCTATCAGCACTGTATCATCTGCGTACCTTAGGTTGTTTAAATTGTGGCCTCCGATTACGAATCCAGGCATAACTTCTAGGGTCCTCAAAATATTCTTGCCGTACTGTACAAGTTGAAAAGACACATTCCTGTCTTACGCCCCTTTCTATCTTTGTATATCTCAATTCATTACCTGTCCGTATGCAAGTGGTTTGCTGCCAGTAAAGATACTTGATTACTCTCAAGTCTTTCCCAAATATGTCCAGACTGCCGAGCATCTCAGTCAGTTCTTTGTGGCGTATTTTGTCAAACGCCTTCGTATAATCAATGAAGCACAGCTATAAATCCTTCATTTGTATTGCCCTTTCGGAGAGCATCCTTATCATAAATATGGTATTCCTTGTTCCCGAGTCTTTAACGAAACCACGCTGTTCTTGTCCTATCTCTGGCCTGATTCTACTTCTCGCTCTATTCCTCAGGATTCGGACGATCAGCTTTGTTATATGGCTCATTAAACTGATGGTTCTGTGGAGTTCACACTGGTTTGCTCCTGGCTTCTCAGGTAGTGCTATGAAGATAGACTTGCTGAGATCATCTGGTATAACCCCACTATTATAAATTTCATTTATTATTTCAGTAATTTTTTTTCTATACTACTGCTAAAATAACCGAGCTGGACTGTAAACCAAATAATAGTTAAACCGATTTACTTCTAATGGGAGAGAAGATAAAATAGATAAATGATTAGTGAATAACATTTCAGAGCACATTCGAAGTTATAAGTATGGAGTTGAAGTAGACTTTAGAAGGAACCGGAAACCCAATCCTAAACAGGAAACAAGGGGTAAATCTCTACTTTTCTTTAAAAGTGAACCGAACGATAGGTGAACCGATTTACTCTTACATATTAATGCAACATTCGCAAAACATATAGTGCAATATCGAATTTACTTTATTATTACCGTCGTCTTCATATCTCAGAAAAACTAAGTCTAGAATTAACTTTAGGGAATCAAACTGGAATGAAGACCCCGTCGAAGAATTTAAATTATTTTATAGTTATAACATAGTTAATTTCTAAATATACCATATAAATCTCTGTATCTTTTATAAACAATCACATTTATCAGAAGATAATTTTTTTTTTAATTTCCTGAAAAATACCTTAATATAGAGTGAATGATTTGATTAAACAAGAGGGTGAAGTGTTCTTGGCGAGAGAACGGAAAGTTGTTTTTCCGGTGCTGCTGGGCTGTCGTGAAAGAACTGGTTTGACCACTTTGCTAGTAACTTGTTTATTTGGCTAATTCTAACGACATTATAACTGATATTACATACACATCGTAGAACAGGACAACTAGACCCAAATGTTATTAAAAGGGCCATTTAGTAAGGGGTCTACAATAATTGCGTTAAAAGACAAACACCGAGAAAGGAACAATAAGGCAATTGCAATATCTTTTTTTAACGACTTTATGAAAAATTTACCGAGTTCGGTTAATCTAACAATAGTTATATAGTCTCTCAGACTATTATGACTGCAGTGAGATTTATCAATATTATCTAAATATAAACTTATTTATAAATGGAACTTTGTCTGTGTGTGTGTGTCTGTGTGTGTGTCCGTTACCTATAGACTCCGAAACGGCTGAACCGATTTTCTTGAAAATTTACACAGATGTACTATAAGCGTCTGCGAGTGTTCTTAGCTAGGTTTTGAGTCGAGGTATCTCCGATAAATACCGAAAATCGAAAAAATCGGGTTATAGAAAGAGTGGTCCGATTTTAATCAAATTTGATACACTAATAGACAAAGACATAAGAAACGTTATTCAGGCATTTCAAGGTTGCAGTTATTACAATAGTGCAGAAAATCGCTAATATATATATATAAAAGGCAAGATGTCTCTGTGTGTGTCTGTTTATCTGCCTCTATGTCTATTTTTTCAGCCCTTTTATTTTAGTTTTTGCTTCGGGTTTGGCTCTAAGTAGGTATAATTGTAGTTCTTAGTCTCAGCCATGATACCATTTTACTCAGAGGACTTAGCCTTAAAAATTCAGTTTACGACGAAAAAAACTTATTTGATATCGATAGCAGGAAATCAAAGTTTGACTTACATCCATTCATTTTTCTTTCAGTCTACGGTTTCGCTTTAACTGGAAACAACTATTGCTTTTTAGTCTTTCGTGCCAACGTCCTAAGAGTCTGAGCTCCAGGACCATGGATTAGTTTTAAAGCTTTCATTACACCCGAACAACGCCGGGCTATAATACTAGTTTACCCTCATCTTGTGGCCTTGAGACGAACTACTAAAACATTTCTTATGCCTGTCTCAAGACTGAACTAGTTGGGAGTTTTAGAACACTGTGAGCGGTTGTTGTTCGATTCCGCTTAAAATTCAGGAATTAGAATGCTGATTTTCTAGACAGAATGTTTCAAGGATTAATATTGTCATAACGAAAAATTCCATTTTCTGAATTCACATGTTTAATCGAACGGTCTGTGCCAGGATGACGAGTTTAAAGAGACAGTTCTTGCTTACATGAACTAAGGATAGAAATTGCTCAAGCCGCCTTGGCACTTACTCCTTGCGATTGCCAGGTTCACGACGACAGATCCCACTGAGAATGTATTTGTCTGCTTGTTTACCTTGTACAGAATGGAACACAAGATCGAGTGCCATACGTGATGCACGGATTGGGCGATCATGTCTCTCTCGAGACATGACTGACTGGGCAGAAGGTTATCCCGCAGTAGGTTGCCATAGCTTTCTAAGGTAGACTGGTTGCCAGCCAAGGCTATAGAACCCAATCTGTCCTATTATTTAACCCATAACCGGAAGTAAAAGAGATAGATTATATTACATTATTATATTAAGAATAATTAGTGGGGTATCAGTTTATTACTTTATAACAATAGAAAACCGATCCCTCACTTTATTCCCAATTAGAAGTTTTAATTATTCTTTCAACTATTAGATTCGGTCAGTCAGTTATTGCCATACGTGATACACGCTTTGGGCGATCATGTCTCGAAAGAGACATAACTGACTGGGCAGAAGATTATTCCGCAGTAGGTTGCCATTGCTTTCTGCGGTAGACTGGTTGCCAACCAACTAAAGAACCAAATCTGTCCTGTTATTTGACCCAAAGCTGGAGGGAAGAAACTGATTAATACTTTTCCCGAGGGTATTTGTACGTAAGTGAATGCAATGAATTCAACTGGAATTCGAACTCGGCACCCTGATTTGTTGTTCTGAGTCGATATCCACTGCACCAAATTTTCCCGAGTACTTTCCGTTGGCGGACGCCCTCAGAGGCCATGTAATTAACCTAGCCTTTACACGGCAGATAGGTATGGCCTGTGGAGAAAGCACTCTGGGATCTAAGCGCAACATATTGCATTCCATCTGGTTGTCACAGACCTTTTTACTGACGTCAAATTATTCTTCTGCGCGGTGTGTCTTTTAAGGACGCAGACGATCATGGCTTTCCACAGCGTCTTGTACTTTTTAGCTATGATTAAATTTGTCTTTTTTGCTATATCTTCTAATCTCTGTTCTCCCAAACAGTTATATAAGCTCGTTAGGTATGTATGTGCTGCTTTCCTCTGTCACACTTGCCTACAATATTCCTTGTAGGTATTAAACTTTCCAGGCACTCTTTCTTCATTATGTGCACTAGAAATCTTAACTGTTTCCTTCTGATGCTGCATGTAAGTTTTCTTTTTTGTTTCAGTTCTTTGATAATTTGTCGTTTATCACGTGTTCAGTCCATGCTATTCACAACATTCTTCTGTAGAGCCATATTTACCTTACCTCAAGACTTTCCTCCATACTTTGATGAGATGGTCGAACATTCACTGACGGAAATCAGGAAATGTAAAGAGAGAGGCAGAAATATACAAATGTCAAAATATTCTTTTGTACTAAATACCAGTTCCCTCTGGATTAGTTATTATTCTTCTTCCTCTATGTGCCCTGTCCATTCAGGACGTAGGCGGTCATGGTTCTCCACGTCTTCCTATCCCTGGTGGCTCTTAGTATGTTTGCTCTTGTAACACCTCGCAACCTCCGTTCCGTCATCCACCTGATCAGGCCCTTCAGATATATTATCCGCTGCCTTCCCCTGTCTCTTTTCCCCTCTACCTGGCCTGTTAGTATCAGGTTCTCCAAGCTCTCCTTCCTCATTGCATGTCCCAAGAACTTCAGTTGTCTCTTCCTGATGCTCACTATTAATTTCCTTTTCATTTCCATTTTTTCCAACATCTCATCGTTGCTTACATGCTCAGTCCACGATATCCACAGCATCCTTCTCTAGAACCACATTTCAGTTGCTTCAAGTTTTTCCTTCATCTTTGATGATATTGTCCAGCATTCACTACCGTATTGAAGAACTGACATCACATAACAATCCAGCACTCTCTTCTTTGTTTCTAGGGAAATTTTCCTGTGTCTTAATACTTTACTCAGCTTCTGGGACGCGTTCTTCGCCATGCCAATTCGCCTTCGAATCTCTGTGTCGCACTTTCCATCTCCTGTCAGAACACTTCCTAGGTATTGAAATTTTTGTACTTGCTTGATTCTGGTAACCCCCACCTGTATTTGGCATATGGTGTTGCACCATTTGCTGATGATGTATTCAGTTTTCTTGCAATTTATTTGTAGTCCTTTTTTGTCACTCTCTACCCCTACCTTCTGTAAGAGGTCTTGTGCTTTCCTTTCTGTGTCTGCAATCAGCACTGTAACATCTGCATACCTTATGTTGTTCAAGTTGTGGCCTCCAATAACAAATCCTGGTGTATCATCTCGGGCCTCAAAATATTCTCACTGTACAAGTTGAACAGATCCGGTGAAAAGACACATCCTTGTCTTACACCTCTTTGTTGAAATTTGTTGAAATCGTTTTAAGGTTTGAATTTTACGTCATGAAATAAGAGAGCTTCTTCAAACATACCTTCCGCCAAGAGGTTTCGTATAAATTTAGTAAACGAAATACGTAACAATCATGTCGCGAAGAATATTATTTGAAATTGATAAGGGAGTCTTTTGTTTTGTTTTTTGTTTTTTAATAATTTCACTCTAAGCCACTGGTGGGCAGTGGGGGTACAATGAGAGTAAAAGAAGGTAGAGTGGGTATCGGAATAAGGATAAGAGATGGAAGGGATTCAAAGAGATAGAAGATGGCAATTGATGTTGCATTTAAACTTTTGGAGATTGTAGCTCTCAGGAAAGCAATTAAACAGAATGGAGTTCCACAGACGTTGAGTGCGAGAAAAGAAACTGCAAAAAAAAAAAAAGGTGGTGACATTTACTTATTTCAACAGTAAAAAGGTGGGACCTTATTGCCAGTCTAGTAGCATGTGTAAATTCATGTGGTCGGGGGGCACCAGAGCATTTGCCATGTGGTCGGGGGCTCATCAGAGCATTTGCCATGTAAATATTTGAAGAAAAGACAGAGGGAAGCCAAATATCCTCGGGAAGAAAGTGTCTACTAAGTCAGGATCGATTATACTGTGATCCTTCTTTTGGAAAGGTACAAGAGGTACACTCAGAAAACCGGCATGACACCCTATGTGAAAAGATTATCGAAAAAATACAAAAGATCTTTGGTCCATATAACATTAGGACGAACGTCAATAGTGGTTCAACACTTTACAGAAGACTCTTCCAAGTAAAACCTTGCATCGAGGAGGACATGAGTAAAGACTTTGCATATTCCATTTGATGCAGCAGCAGTATGAAATATAAAGAAGTAATGGGCCGTCCCTTTAAGATAAGGCTGCAATAAACAGCGCAGGGACGTAACACGAGGAGAAACAGAAAAATCAGGTTTAGCTGACCACATATATATATTTTTTAATCATATCACCCCGAGCAAGGCGGTAACGCCACTGATGCGCAGGGAGCTACGTAAGAGTGAAAAGATTGGAAAACACAAAGCTGGAAACCACATCCTAAACAAAGAACAAGGGATGAGCCTCTTCACCTGTTCAATAGTTGTGGGTGGAGTGTGAACTGGGCGATAGTTTAGTCTATCTACTCCAATTGAAAAAAAGAAAAGAAAAGATTGGAAAAGAGAAAGCCGTAAACCACATCCTAAACAGGGAACAGGGGATGAGCCAATTCATTTGTTCAATAGACGTGGGTGGAGTGTGAACCGGGCGATAGTATGGAGAGAAAAGAGAGATCACCGTTCACTTGGGATCAGGCTGAAGTAATAGATAGAAAACACCAATGGAAAATACGAAAACTTAAGGAATCAGCGCATATGCTCCTAATCGGGCCAATAATAGAAATGAATACAATATGGGAACCAGTAATACGAGAAAACCAATTACAAACGTCAATTTTAAATGAAATGAAATTAAATTTTAAATAAAATTAAGTTAAATTAAAATTATAATTAAATTTAAAATTTATTAAATTAATTCAAAATTTAGTATATGTGGATTTCAAAAGAAGGCGAAACATTTGCAATTAACGAAACTCAAAAGTTAGGAGATCTGTGTTTCCACGGTAAAAAAAAAAAATGTGACTGGTGATCATATTTTTTCGGGGAATAGCTTAATTCGGATATGGATCCCGCAGTAAGGATCGATCTTACGAACTCGAATTACGCTGTGTGACGATCATGTACTGTCAGTCAGTTAAGTGCCATACGTGAAACACGCTTGGGCGATCATGTCTCGAAAGAGACATGACTGACTGGGCAGAACATTATCCCGCAATAGGTTGCCATTGCTTTCTGCGGTAGACTGGTTGCCGACCAAGGCTATAGAACCCAATCTGTCCTGTTATTTAACCCATAACTGGAAGGAAGAGACGGATTAATACCTTTCCCAAGGGTATTTGCGCGTAAGTGAATGCAACGAATTCGACTAGAATTCGAACTCGGCTCCCCGAATTCCCGTTCCGAGCCGATACCCCTAAATGTATTTACGAGACTGAACTTATAATAGTAAACGCTTAATAAAACAAATAACTTACGACAATTACTTTGCACCATATATCCAAGTGAGAAGAGCTAGCCTGTTTTGAAAATCACCATGCGAAATCCTATGTTTTCTTGTGGAATCGAACACCAACCTCTGGCACGCAACTAACACAATCAAGCGCTACAGCACTCTTCACTTCCGCTTTTAAAACAAAAAGGATGTCAGCAATATGTTAACATTTGAGGAAATTATCAAACGGATGTTTTTCTTTTGTTCTTTTAAAACCTTTTTATTATTGTTTCTTTCAAGAAAGTTTTCTTCCGTCTTGTCTTCGAGTTTTGCTTTTTTTGGGGTTTTTTTTTTTTTTCAAT
The DNA here is from genome assembly GCA_037127315.1 of Ascarosepion bandense. Lineage (NCBI taxonomy): Eukaryota > Metazoa > Mollusca > Cephalopoda > Sepiida > Sepiidae > Ascarosepion > Ascarosepion bandense. The sequence goes on along the minus strand of JBBBDQ010000377.1, from coordinate 1,931,186 downwards.
TCCTTCTCTGGTGATTTTATTTTCTTTTGCATTTCTTTTTAGTCTTTCGCTCGGTTGTTTTTTTTTTCTTTTTTTTTTCTTTTTTACTTTCCCTGGCTTTTTTTTTTTTCAGTTTCTTTCTTTCGTTTTCTTACCCTCTTTCCATGTTACTTATCTGCCAGTTCTTTCTTTCTTTCTTTCTTTCTTTCTTTCTTGTTGATTCACGTTTCGTTCTTTCTTTTAATTTCACGTTTCTTTCTTGCCGATTCACGTTTCTTTCCTGCTGATTCACGTTTCTTTCTTTCTTTTAATTTTACGTTTCTTTCTTTCTTATCGATTCAAGTATTGTTTTTTCATTTAAATTCACATTTCTTTCTTTCTTTTAAGTTCACGTTTCTTGCTTTCTTATCGATTCACGTTTCGTTCTTTCATTTAAATTCCCGTTTTTTTCTTTCTTTTAAATTCACATTTCTTTCTTTCTTATCGATTCACGTTTTGTTCTTTTTTTAATTCACGTTTCTTTCTTTCTTTTTTTCTTTCTTCTTCTTCTTCTTCTTCTTCTTCTTCTTCTAATTCTTCTCTTTCTTCTCTTTCTTCTTTTAATTCTTCTTCTTTTCCTTCTTCTTCTTCTTCTTCTTCTAATTATTATTATTATCATTATTACTGTTATTATTATTATTTACTTACTTTTAAGTATTACTTATTTCATGCCTTACTCCCATCATCATAAGCTTTCATTTTAAGCTATAATTTCTTTCTTCCTATATCTCTTCATTTCAAGCTTGCTTCTGTTTTAAACTTTCATTCCTTGGTAGATTTTCCTTCCTTCCTTCCTTCCTTCCTTCCTTCCTTCCTTCCTTCCTTCCGTTCTAAGCATTGTTTCCTTTTTTTCAAACATACTTCTTTCTACCTTCCTTTCTACCATCTTTTCGTTCCTTCTCTTATTCAAACCTTTTTCTTTTTTTTCTATGCCATCTTTCCTTTTAGCTAGATCTTCACTCTTCTTTTAACCCCTCTTCCAAGACTCCTTTCATTCTAAGCATCCTTTTTCTAAGTCTTCTTTTTTTGTGTGTGATAAGCTCTTACGTTCTTACTAAGCCTTTTTATTTCTAAACTTTCTCTCTTTCGTACTAATCTTTTCTTCCTTCTCTTTTCCTTCCTTTCAAGACTAATTTTATTCTCTCATCCTCCATCCATTTTTCTGTGACTTCCATTTTTTTGCCTGTTTGGCCGTTCCTTGCCTACTAAGCTTTCAAATAAATTCCATTTCAAAACACTAAGTTTCAGTCCGTCCGTCTTCTCCTTGTACCTGACGACTCTTTCACCCCGGACACATCTGGTTAGCGGGTGTTGGCCAAACAAACACAGGACATTACCAGGGGCATGTTAGGGGCAGAAGGACGAGGCAGAAACAAAATGGACGGTGTCGAGGACCTTCATGGTTTGTTGATGCCACATGTTTCTAGATTAAAAGAAGTCAAACCGGCCTATGCACCATTTAATCTTGAAGTGAAATAAAAAAATGTTAACAAGAAGAAGCCAGAAAAAGATATAATGAAGAGCGGGGGAAGGGCAAGGTTAGAAGTAAATAAGAAAAAGTAAAAAAAAAAAAGAAGAAAGAAAGAAAGAAAGTTTAGGAAATTAAAATATATTAAAAAAGATAGAGAGAAAAATTATTTTTAGAAATAGAGGAAGAAAGAAAGAAAGTTTAAGAAATTAAAAGATGTTAAAAAAGATAGAGAGAAAAATTATTTTCAGAAATAGAGGAAGAAAGAAAGAAAGATTAAGAAATTAAAAGATGTTAAAAAAGATAGAGAGAAAAATTATTTTCAGAAATAGAGGAAGAAAGAAAGAAAGTTTAAGAAATTAAAATATATTAAAAAAGATAGAGAGAAAAATTATTTTCAGAAATAGAGGAAGAAAGAAAGAAAGATTAAGAAATTAAAAGATGTTAAAAAAGATAGAGAGAAAAATATTTTTAGAAATAGAGGAAGAAAGAAAGAAAGAAAGTTTAAGAAATTAAAATATATTTAAAAAGATATAGAGAAAAATTATTTTTAGAAATAGAGGAAGAAAGAAAGAAAGTTTAAGAAATTAAAAGATGTTAAATAAGATAGAAAAATATTTTTAGAAATAGAGGAAGAAAGAAAGAAAGTTTAAGAAATTAAAAGATGTTAAAAAAGATAGAGAGAAAAATTATTTTCAGAAATAGAGGAAGAAAGAAAGAAAGTTTAAGAAATTAAAATATATTAAAAAAGATGGAGAGAAAAATTATTTTTAGAAATAGAGGAAGAAAGAAAGAAAGTTTAAGAAATTAAAAGATGTTAAAAAAGATAGAAAAATATTTTTAGAAATAGAGGAATAAAGAAAGAAAAAAGTTTAAGAAATTAAAAGATATTAAAAAAGATGGAGAGAAAAATTATTTTTAGAAATAGAGGAAGAAAGAAAGAAAGTTTAAGAAATTAAAAGATGTTAAAAAAGATAGAAAAATATTTTTAGAAATAGAGGAATAAAGAAAGAAAAAAAGTTTAAGAAATTAAAAGATATTAAAAAAGATGGAGAGAAAAATTATTTTTAGAAATAGAGGAAGAAAGAAAGAAAGTTTAAGAAATTAAAAGATGTTAAAAAAGATAGAAAAATATTTTTAGAAATAGAGGAATAAAGAAAGAAAAAAGTTTAAGAAATTAAAATATATTAAAAAAGATAGAGAGAAAAATTATTTTTAGAAATAGAGGAAGAAAGAAAGAAAGATTAAGAAATTAAAAGATGTTAAAAAAGATAGAGAGAAAAATATTTTTAGAAATAGAGGAAGAAAGAAAGAAAGTTTAAGAAATTAAAAGATGTTAAAAAAGATAGAAAAATATTTTTAGAAATAGAGGAAGGAAGAAAGACAGAAAGAAAGTTTAAGAAATTAAAAGATATTAAAAAAGATACAGAGAAAAAATATTTTTAGAAATAAAGAAAGAAAGAAAAAAAGAAAGAATGATGAAGAAGTTGGAAGGGAAAGCTAACAAAGAAACAGCAACAAGGAAAAGAAAAGGAAAAGTTTGAAAAATAACGAAGTGAAGACGTAGAAAAATTAAAAGTTCGAAAAAAAAAGAACTATTAGGAAGTAGGAAGAGGGGGGGGAAAGGAAAAAGAAAAATGCAGAAGAGGGAGAGAGAGAGAGTTTGAAAATGAGAAGAATGATGTGAATAATGATGTATGTAAAAGGAGGGATGATCAGACAAAATGGAAGAGATATGAATGAGAGAAAGGAGGAGGAGAGGAGAAAAAGTAAAGGAAGAAGAAAATCGGTAGAGAGTGAAGGAAAAAAAGAAATAAAAGAAATAAACATAATCGGAAAAAAAGTAAAAGAATGTTGTTGTTGTTGTTGTTGTTGTTGTTGTTGTTGAAGAAGAAGAAAAAGAAGAAGAAAAAGAAGATAAATGAAAAACAGAAAAGAAAGAAAGAGTAAACTTTTAGGTGAAACAGAAAGATAATTATGGAGATGACAAAAATAAAAATAAAAAAAAGATGAGGCGAAAGAAGAGGGATACTGAGTATTAATCAGTCAATCAGTTAAGTGCCATACGTGATACACGCTTTGGATGATCATGTCTCGAAAAAGACATTACTGACTGGGCAGAAGATTATCCCACAGTAGGTTGCCATTGCTTTCGACGGTAGACTGGTTGCCAGCCACGGCTATAGAACCCAATCTGTCCTAGTATTTAACCCATAGCTGGAGGGAAGAGACGGATTAATAACTTTCCCAAGGTTATTTGTGCATAAGTGAATGCAATCAATTCAAATGGAATTCGAACTCGATATCCACCGCAACACAGAGCACATCCTGACTGAGTATTCATAAATATGTGAAAAAACTACCATTAAGGAAAGAGGTCAATAAATAAAAACAATTTTAAAAAGACAGAAGATATCGATTGACATTGCTTTTAAATTATTGAAGATGAAAATTAACTGGAAAGCAATAAGATGGAAACGAGAAGTACAAGAGAAAAAACTGTTAGCATAGAACTTACGGTTACGTCTAGCCATTTCAACTGATATATATATATATATATATATATATATATATATAAACATATATATATATATATCAGCATGCAGTGTGGGTATAGAAGAATCCAAAGGAGTATTTGTACATACAGTGGTAGGATAACTAAATGTATATGTATTTAAATACATATAGAGCAAATATAAGAAAAATTAAGGCAGACACGTTATTTCATGGTAAATCGGTAGTGTGGGCCTATTTCATCGAACCATCGTCAGCTTCCGTCTTTATTTTACAAAGGATTTTACTCGAATTCTTTGTGAAATAAAGACGGAAGCTGATGATGGTTCCCCAGAAATAGACCTACACTTCTAATTTACCATGAAATAACGTGTCTGCCTTCCCTTCTCTTATATATATATATGTATATATATATATATATATATATATATATAGAGAGAGAGAGAGAGAGAGAGAGATAGAGAGAGTTTAGATATAAATTGAATTTAGAAACCGTGTCTGCCTTCCCTTCTCTTATATATATATATATATATATGTATATATATATATATATATATATATATATATATATATATATATATAGAGAGAGAGAGAGAGAGAGAGAGAGAGAGAGATAGAGAGAGTTTAGATATAAATTGAATTTAGAAACCAGGTGATATCAATTTCACGCTTAAGACATGAAACTGTCAGTCAACATTCACACACACACACACACACACACACACACACATATATATATATATATATATATATATATATATATATATAATAAACAAACAGGGGGAAAGACAATCTCTGGGGTCTGGTTATCGGATGCGATGAGTTAATTTGATTAACAGAATTTTCCCTTAAACACAATTCTGTCTTTCTTTTATTCTAACTTAAAGAAGAGAGAGAGAGAGAGAGAGAGGGGGGGGATAGAGAGAGAGTAGACGCACTCGGCAAAACATGTCGTTTATGTATTTTCTATGTCTCATTATCTTCACTTTGGTTTCAGATATATATATATATATATATATATATATATATATATATATATATATAAATGTAAACTTATCAATTTACTCGTTTCGAAAAACCCTCCGCGTATATACGCAAAAGGAAAAAAAATTGTTGTATAAAAAGAAAGAGCTAAGCACATGAACATCAGGCAAAGCGATTTGGACTGAGCCAGTACGTAGCCCAAAGAAAAAAACCGAGACGAGTAATCAATAACAAAAAAGCGCTCAATACGTAAGCAGAGCAGAATAAGTAAATTAACCTAGCGAGCAAACAAACCTATAAAGATTTCACCTAAACGGATAGAAAAATGAACCGATTTGGTGCCAGACTACTCACTAAGTTATCGCCGCATGGAATGAGAGAGCAGGAATTTTTAGCGTTTTATATACACTACCGGCCATAATTATTAGCCCAATCCAGTGTTTAAAAAAATAATGTATTTCATACTATTTTTTAGTATTTATTGCCAAGTAAACAATTGTAAATGAAAATAGAATGGGTTTTTTGTTATTATTCATTTGCAAAATTTTACAAGGCAAATAGCGACAGTTTACCCATCGCACCCTGTAGATTATATATATATATATATATATATATTATATATATATATATATTATATATATATATATTATATATATTATATTATATAATATATATATATTATAATATTATATATATATATTATATATATATATATATATATATACACTAACGGCAATAATTATTAGGCCACCCCAGTGTTTTAATAAAATGATGTATTTCATACTATTTTTTAGTATTTATTGCCAAGTGACTAATTGTAAATGAAAATAGAATGGTTCTTTTGTTAATATTGCACAATAACATGTGCATAAAATGAATTTATAAATATTTAATAATTACTTATATTGCAGTATCATCAATGAAAGAATGAAGAAAATTTAGGGTGATTTGGATGAGTTCATCTTTGCTTCCTTGCCTTGTAAAATTTTGCAAAGTAATAATAACAAAAGGACCATTCTATTTTCATTTAGAATCATCCACTTGGAAATAAATACTAAAAAATAATATGAAATACATAATTTCTTTAACAAAAACAACTGCAGTGACCTAATAATTATGGCCGGTAGTCTGTGGATGATTATATATGTATATATATAGGAAATATACAGAGTGCGATGGGTAAATTGTCGCCATTTGCCTTATAAAATTTTGCTACGTAATAATAACAAAAGAACCATTCTCTTTTCATTTAGAATTATCCAGTTGGCAATGAATACTAAAAAATAGTATGAAATACATAATTTCTTTTGAAAAAACTGGGACGGCCTAATAATTATGGCTAATAGAGTATATGCGATGTATGCACACGCCCGCCACTAACAGAACTCAATTTATAATAATATAATAGCATCTACGCATCGTTCATTCAGTAATGAATTGGAACACTCTGGCCACTGGCGTATGATACATATATATACATATATATATATATACACTACTCGATGATATAACTTTTGCAGAAAAATAAAATAATTAGGCACGGTTAAAGAGCAAAAACGCGGCAATAACAGGTAGTGAAGTTTAATAACTGTTGGTAAAGAGAATGAACTGAGCCAACGCTGCCTTGCTATTGTCTCTCTCTCCATGAGCGTGACAGTAATGAATTAGAGCTCTCTTACTACTGGCGTATGATACATTATGCGCTAAAAATCTACCTCCTTCTACCAAGCGCTCATAGCTCAGAGGTAGAATTGCCAAATCGGTCGGGTTTCAATCCTGGGGTAAATGTAATCGTATGTCTGACCGTACTGATGAACTGCGATACAGCGGATCAGATCTGTGTGCGGATGACTATATATATATATATTGGGTGCGATGAGTAAATTATTTCTATTTTTAATTTCGTACATGAGCGTTGTTTGTTTTATTTTCTCGATGGCACGGTATAGTAGGGTCTGTTGAGCTCTATCTGTGAGAAAAAGACTACCGTGAGAAAAAGACTACCATGACGAAACTCACTCCACCATAAATTTGAAACCGCATGCACTACCGCTTGGCATTCGCGCCGGAAGCTCTAGTACGAAAATTTCAGAGTATTTGAGACCTGTCTGCCAATCTAGTCCTGCGCTTGAATTTATAAACGGGCATAATTTTTTTTCTCTACATTTAAGATATCCATGCATTACTTTATTACACGTGAAACGTATCTGATCAATGAAATCAAACCTCAATTTACATACTGTCTCTGTGGATTTTTAAAAAATATATTTTGAATTTCTAAACCATTCATCTTTAGAAAATTCTCTGAAGAAGCTTGTTAAAGTGAAACATGTTAAAGACACTTTTTTCTACCTGTGTTTTACTTATTATATTCATATATGTATACACATCTACAGGCAAGATGTTTGGAGCAACCTTGCATTTCTTTCAAAAACACCTGAGAAAACGTAAAAAATAAAGTTTCCTTAACTAAAGTGTATTTGCTTTTATTTTGAGGAAATTAAACACTTCATTTAAAAAAAAATACTACAACGGCGTCATATATATTTTTTGTCAATAAAACTACAACTGGATTAATTACTGATTTACAATTTTTTGGTATTTGTTCAAAAATTTTTTGAAAAAAGTAGATGGCATACCACCGAAAGCCATTCTTGAAACACGGCAGAAGATCATTCTCACATTTTGAGTATTGACTTTAAACTCTCTTATGCAATTCATCTTGTACTAATTCAATGTGAGAGACGTCAGAGGTGGCTACGTTATAATTTCCATAACTCTGTTCCGTTTCTTTGATTCGAGCTAATTTTGACAAAATTTAGAAGATTGTTTTGTTGAAAGGTGAATTTTCCCCAATTATGCGCAAACTAGATTGTATAACTTTGCAAAACCAAATGAATTTTTTTCATGATTTCCTTGACTTAAATCAATTTGTTTTAATATGAAAAAGTCTAATCGTGAAATCAAAATATAAAGTTTCTAACACAAATAATCATAATTCAAAAAAATGGATTATAGACGAACGAATCCAAATTCGAATTCAGTGGTATTAAGACGAGCCTGGAGAAAAGTCTGAAAGATAAAAGGAAATACACTGTATTTACTAAAATTTTATCTTCTAGTTAAAAGTGTACAAAAATAAGTCATTTTAAAGTGTTTTTTTCATGTTGAGTGACATCAAACTGTTTGCCTGTCGTGTTTTGGATAGACAGAGCCGAAAAGAACGAAAAAATAATAGGAATAATAAAAATGGTATAACAAGAAAAGGAATAAAAAGAAAAAAAGAAAAGGAAGGAATAAAAAGAAAAAAAGAAAAGGAAGGAATAAAAAGAAAAAAGAAAAAGGAAGGAATAAAAAGAAAAAAAAGAAAAGGAAGGAATAAAAAGAAAAAAGAAAAGGAACGAAGAAAAAGAAAAAAAGAAAAGGAAGGAATAAAAAGAAATAAAAGAAAAGGAAGGAATAAAAAGAAAAAAAGAAAAGGAAGGAATAAAAAGAAAAAAAGAAAAGGAAGGAATAAAAAGAAAAAAAAGAAAAGGAAGGAATAAAAAGAAAAAAAAAGAAAAGGAAGGAATAAAAAGAAAAAAAGAAAAGGAAGGAATAAAAAGAAAAAAATGAAAAGGAAGGAATAAAAAGAAAAAAAGAAAAGGAAGGAATAAAAAGAAAAAAAAGAAAAGGGAGGAATAAAAAGAAAAAAAGAAAAGGGAGGAATAAAAAGAAAAAAGAAAAGGAAGGAATAAAAAGAAAAAAAAAAGAAAAGGAAGGAATAAAAAGAAAAAAAGAAAAGGAAGGAATAAAAAGAAAAAAGAAAGGGAAGGAATAAAAAAGAAAAAAAAAGAAAAGGAAGGAATAAAAAGAAAAAGAGTACAAAGAATAAAAATAAAATAAATAAAGAAATGAAAAATGAAGAAACGGAAGCAAAGGAATAAAAAGAAAAAGATTAAAAATAAGGAAAAGGAATAACAAAAAGAAAAAAGAAATTAAAATGAACAGGAATAAACAGAAAATTAATGAAAATGAAAAAAAAAGGAATAAAAAGAAAAAGAGTAAAAAGAATAAAAGAAAATAAAGAAAAAGTAATGAAAAAATGAAGAAAAAATGAATAGGAATGAAAAGAAAAGAAGGAAAAGGAATAAAAAAGAAAAAGAATAACAAGAAACGTAAGAAAAGGAATAAAAAGAAAAAAGGATAAGAATAAAGAAGAGGAATAATAAAAAGAAAAAGGAAATAAAAACGAAAAGGAATAATCAGAAAGTAATAAAAATGAAAAAAGGAAAGGAATAAAAAAGAAAAAGAATTTAAATTATCAATGAAGCATTTCTAAAATTCCAGGATGAAGCAAATAAAATGTTTTATTTAAGACACACAATAGCATTATGTTTGCTGATAATGATTAGAGATTTGTGAAAGCATCATTGATCTTAAGAAAAGGTAATAATCTTAAGAAAAGGTAATAATCTTAAGAAAAGATAATAATCTTAAGAAAAATTAATAATCTTAAGAAAAAGGTAATAACCTTAATAAAAATTAATAATCTTAAGCAAAGGTAATAATCTTAAAAAAAGGTAATAATCTTAAAAAAATTAATAATCTCAAGAAATATTAATAATATTAAGAAAAGGTAATAATCTTAAGAAAAATTAATAATCTTATGAAAAGGTAATAATCTTAAGAAAAATTAATAATCTTAAGAATAATAAATAATCTTAAAATATCTTTAGAAAAAATAATAACATTAAGAAAAGGTAATAATCTTAAGAAATAATAATCTGAAGAAAAGGTAATAATCTTAAGAAAAATTAATAATATTAAGAAAAGGTAATAATCTTAAGAAATAATAATCTTAAGAAAAGCTAATAATCTTCAGAAAAATTAATAATATTAAGAAAAGTTAATAATCTTAAGAAATAATAAACTTAAGGAAAGGTAATGATCTTCAGAAAAATTAATAATATTAAGAAAAGGTAATGATCTTAAGAAATAATAATATTAAGAAAAGGTAATAATCTTAAGAAAAATGAATAATATTAAGAAAAGGTAATAATCTTAAGAAATAAGAATCTTAAGAAAAGGTAATAATCTTAAGAAAAATTAATAATATTAAGAAAAGGTTATAATCTTAAGAAAAATTAATAATATTAAGAAAAGGTAATAATCTTAAGAAATAAGAATCTTAAGAAAAGGTAATAATCTTCAGAAAAATTAATAATATTAAGAAAGCATCACAAATTCTTAAGCGGGATGGTCAACAATTTATCAAAGTGAAACAAATCTAAAGTAGATGGAAATTGTCAGTCGACTTTAATAACACCACTTGTTTGAACACACGAACACACACACACACACACACACACACACACATAATATATATATATATATATATATATATATAGAGAGAGAGAGAGAGAGAGAGAGACAGAGTGCCATAGATGAAATCGGCGTCTAAATTACGCGAAAATTGAAATAAGACTGGTATCTCAAATTAAGAGACGTATTTACGACAATTAAACAAAAATATCTTGAAATTTGTTCAATAAAATCCTTATTGGTTCCAACCACGGCCTCGAAACGATTTTGGAATCTCTTGTAACTTTTCTGGGTGGTCTCCCTATTTATGTTGGTGAATGCTACCATTATCCATGTCTTCAATTCATCTTTGGTGTTTCAAGAACTTTTGTTAGTTTCTCTCTCTCTCTCTCTCTCTCTCTCTCTCTCTCTCTCTCTCTCTCTCTCTCTCTCTCTCTACTGTGCCCTGCACATAATAATCAAAGTGATTGAATTAGGTGGACAGATATCACTGGTGATGTGGTCTGAGAAATTATATATATATATATATATATATATATATACGTTAAGCAACGTTGAGCCTGGTCAGTACTTAGATGGGTGACCGCTTGGGAATACCAGGTGCTGTAAGCGTTATTGACGGATGTGCGTTCTGGTGCAGTGGATGTCGGCTCGGAGGGAGAAATCGGTGAGCCGAGTTCCAATTCCATTCGAACACTTTGCATTCACTTACGCACTGGTACCCTTGGGAAAGGTATTAATCCGTCATTTCTCTCCAGTTATGGGTTAAACAACTGAGGTCTGTTGTTCATGCGATCTGTAGCAGACGTCTGCACCGATTGCTTGTTATCAGCAGTTCCAAAAAGTGTGGATGGTGCTACACCACTTCACCACTTTAAACAATTCTTATAGCGGAGGCCCTGGTCTAATTCGGTTAGACTCCCACACAGGTAGTCTAACCGAATTAGACCAAGGCCTCCGCTATATTAACCAAGGCCTGTTCTATGATTAATGTTGACTTGCTGACGTCATACTTAGTAGAGCTCTGTTGTATTTACTACACGGCGTCCGTTAGCGTTGATTTATTTTCTGAACCAAACATGCCTTCCCCTTGTGTGGTACCAAATTGCAAAGGGAATTATAAAAATGGACCGAAAGTTCATTGTTTTTCGTTTCCAAAAAATAAACATTTATTTGATAAATGGAAAAATGCCATTAAAAGGGAGAATTTTACCCCAAGTCCATTTAGCAAAGTGAGTAGTTAAAATTTTATCACCATTTCTTTCAACAGGCGCTAAAATCAAAATTTGCTAAAAGATTAGTTTTGCCGTAGCACAAGAAAGAAAGCACTTTGTTTATATCTTTTAAACTAATACAATAAAATAAGATATTATTTTTATTTCTTTGAATAAAATTAAAATAAAAATTATCTTAAAAAATATCTGAATTAAAAAAAATAAAATTTAAATATAGCTATTCGTTCGTAAGATTTTTTTTCGAAATTTTTTAAAACTGAAACTGAAGCCGAAAAAGTTGTTAAACATTATATTTTCTAAAAATATTTGAATTAATATTTTATTGATATTTTATTTAAGAAAATAGTGTTTTCTTTTCAATGAAATATTTTAAAAAATCTTAGAAAACGAAAGTAAAAACTTACTTAACTTTTCTATACTTGCAACTTTATGAATCATTTTTAAACATGAAAAAATATTCCTGAATTAAATTTTTTTTAATTATTTTTTTGTATTAACAAAAACTACAAAATTTATTTTTTAGTCAATTTTAAAAGAATTTGTTTTATCTTTAAAGTTTTTATTTGAAAACTCCGTGAAATTATTTGTTACAAAAGTCAAGTCACTGTTACCGAAAATTTAAACTTGAAAATGATGATTTAATCTTTGTTTAAACCTATTATTTCTGAATAAGTTTTGAAATTCTTTGAAACATAAAGGCCTAAATCACACCACACTTGAATTTTAAAACCTTATTTTTTAAATATTTAGCACAAAATGAACAGCCTCAAAAAATATTTTCCAAGCATTTTTTTCTATTTTTGATAATTTGAAAGTTAATTATCGATATTAATCCATAGAAAAAAATTGGAAATAAAAAATTGGAAATAAAAAAAATTAGAATTTTCACTTAAGAATAATTCTTTTATGGTTGGTTTAGGGTTTTTTAATCCTTAAAAAATTAATTAGTAAGTAAACATTAACCTAAAAAGAGTTTTGCAAAAAGATAATTTTTTTATAAACAGTTTAACATCATAAATGAAATAGAAACATTAATTTTTACTTTTTTTTTTCAATTTTTACTATTAAAATATTTTAAAAATGTAATTGAATTACCAAATATCCTAGAATTTTTTAAGTGTATCTTTTTTGAAAGATAAAAATATCTTTTTATTTCATAAATTGGTGATCAATCTCTATCCGTCAATTATTTGAATGCGAAAAAAAAAAGAATGTTGTCTGTTTTAAAAGTTAGCCTGCCTTTTAATAATCAAAGTATTAATTTGAAGAATTTACAAGAGGTGAATTGGAATGAAATGACAGAGGAACAAAATTTAGATGTTTATAAATTTAACATCGATGTAACTGATAATGATGTTCATCAGTGCAAAGAAGTCCTGCCTATTATAATATATTTAGCAGGTTATTGCTGTTATGCCGTTTTTAAAAAAATGAAATGTTATAGTTGCAAAAGTTTAGTATCAGGAAGAGTTGATATGCTACTTGAAACAGTTATTTTCATGGAATTAATAGAGGTTCTATATTATATCCCAATGATTTAACAACAAATTTAGTACTATACAATTATATTGTTATTAATATACTTGTAAAGAATCCTTCTTTTCTTCATTCAATGAATCAAAGAAAATTGTCTATATGACATTGGATGTTTTGTCTAATGATGAACTTTCTTTCATGTTGGCTCATTTGGTGAAGGTCACAGTATTGAAAAAATAAAAAAATGATTGTCTGGAGCTCTTCTAATGCATTATTAAATAATTTTTGTAGCAAGGAAAATGATAATATTACTTGTAAGAAGTTAAGTAAAAAACAAAACAAAAAAAAACTTCAAACATTCAACTGAATTTTGAGACGTAAAAAGACTTTTATAAGTTTGATTTTTAAAACCAGTAACTTAAACTTATTTAGTTTGAATTCATTTGCTTGAATTTAAATTGTTGCATTTTTTAATATTTTTAATTAATAATTTTTGCTTATTTATTGTTGCTTCTTGTTTGTTCCTAAATTCTAATGGTTGCTTGATTGCTATATTTGAGTGATTCTGATTTTAAAATTCTTGCAATTAAAACAAAAGTGATTGTGATTTTTCATAATTAAATTAAAAATATGAAAATTTAAGCAGTGTTTGTTAAATTGCTTTTAGAATTTAGACGAATAAACGAAAAATTTTGTCTTTTACAAACACGACCGACAGTTAGTCAGTTGTCAACAATGATGTTTATATTTTCTTATTAATTATTGTTTTTCTTAATTCTAATTAAAATTAAAACCAGTATAAATCAAAACATGTGTCTTTCTTTTTTTTCTTGCTACATTTTAAAAAGTTTTAAAATCTTTATTAAAAAAAACACTTTGTTATTATCAACGTTGTCATGAAGCGAAAGACGACTGCTATGTTGATTCATGGCTCTACTCCTGTGACGTCACATTTCATCGCTCAGGCCTTGGTTAATCTAGCGGAGGCCCTGGTTAGACGCTCATACGTCGAAATCTACAGGAAAGTTCATAATATATATATATAGGGTGCCAAGGATAAATTGTTGAAAAAATGGAAATAATGCTGACACTTCATCTTAAAATAATTATTTATGAAAAATACACAAAAATATCTTGACATTAAAATTAAATCTATTCAATAAAATCGTCGTTGGCTACAACCACGACCTCCAGACAACTGGAATTTCTTGCAATTCTTCTGGGCAGGCTTCTTTTTTAATTTGGTGAATGCTGCCATAATTCTTGTTTTTACTTCATCTTTGGTGTTACAAGAGGTTTTTTTAGTCTCTCGTGCAACTACGCCCCACACATACTAATCAAGGGGTGTGCAGTCCGGGGAGTTAGGGAGTTAGGTAGCCAGATGTAAGGGGTGATGTCCCGAATTAGTGAATCATTCGTTTTATTCGACAGCATGTCGTTTATAGTCTATTTCATAGTGAAACTATAAAAACCAGCCAAAAAAGAGTTAGGGTAGATCTTCAACTTTCGTTTCACCATCTGCTGCAGATTTTTAACCGTGAATGCGAAACTTCCATTTCCGAATCGCATCTTTCGAGGTGATGAAAATAGGTTTTGCGTGTCCTAGTGAGTGACCTTTGTTTAACGGAATATCAATCTCTGTAAAATATTTAATGCCAAAAAGGTAGGGTTTTAAGGTATTTTTTAAATGTTCGGTTATAGTAAGAAGGTTGATTTAGTCAGATTTTGATGAAATTTTTATTTTAGAAACATGTCTTCTAGTATTTTATTCAAAAATTTATTGCTGGTAATATATTTCAAAAATGTGTTATAGTAATAATTTTTTTTTTTCAAAACTGTATTAGTAATATTTTTCTATAAAAGTATACTTTTATAGTTTCATAGTGTTTTGACCCCAGTTTAGGGGTTAACTATTTGCCCATAGCTGTGACCCTTACAGATGCTACCACCCCGGGTCAGGGTGGACCTCGGAACAACAGCAACTAAGAGGAGGTTCCATGCTCCTCAAAACCTCTCAATCTGAGAACTTGCTGCTGGATGCAGTTTACCGTCATACCCAGGACCCTTCTTACGTGTCAAAACAAAAAGAAAAACAAAAAATAGTAATAACAAAATGAGAAAACAGTGTCAACTCCAAAACCAAAACTTTTGCACATAAGTTCTTTTCTTATGGATTATGAAAGGTGGTATATGGAGGACCTTCACTGCATATAGATTTATTGCCAGTACCTTATTGAGATAAACTGAGGCATTATTTGTGAAACAAAAAATTTACTATTGGCACAATTTTCATTGTACGGTCTCTTGTCCTCATCTTTATTGCCATATTCACGACATTTCCGCCGTTTTACGCTCCAGCCTTCTTCAGGTGATAGAATTTCGAACTGAACCCGTTTTCGCGATCACCGGGGTAGACCATTGAAAAGGCACTATTCTTCAGTTTAGTAAGGCAGAGGAAAACCTGCCGTTAGCGTGAAGAAGGAATGGCAGAGAGTGTGACGGTTCTGGGCATCCACATTGCATTGTCACCCAACCATATACCACATATTTTCAATCGACTTCTATCATCCAAGTTGATTATTGATTGCTTGAACCGTTTTTCACGTCTCATCAATCAATTGCATGTTATTTAAACTATAAAAATATATTTGGATTGCAAGAATTTTAAAAAAATAATAATAGTTGAAGGATAAAAGTTTTATTAATGAATCGGGAGGGTATATGAGGACAAAACTTGAAGCAGCGGAAATGTGGTTCTACAGAAGGATGCAGTGGATATCGTGGACTGCGCATGCAAGCAACGATGAGGTGCTGGAAAGAATGACAACGAAAAGGAAATTAATACTGAGCATCAGGAAGAGATAACTGAAGTTCCTGGGACATGCAATGAGGAAGGAAGGCTAGGAGAACCTGATACTGACTGGCCAGATACAACGAAAGAGAGACAGAGGAAGGCTGCGGATAACATATTTGCAGGGCCTGTGGATGACGGAACGGCGGTTGCCAGGAGTAACAGGAGCAAACATACTAAGAGCCTCAAGGGATAGGGAGATGTGGAGAACCATGATCGCCTACGTCCTGACGGGACAGGGCACATAGAAGAAGAAGATCCAATCACAGAGTGAAATACAATGTAGTTTATATTAAATTTGAATAAAGTGTTTATTTCATGTTTTATCTGTTTTACATATTCAAAGTGTCAGCCTTTCATTTCTTAGTATTTGTCCTTACAGGTTATCTCTACTTTAGGTGGGGGACATACAATCAAGATGTTGTGTATAGGTATCACCAATTATCACCGATGCTCTGCACCTCACATTCATTTTTTATATATATACAGTACTGTGCAAAAGTATTAGGACAAGTACTATTTTATTTTTTATGAGACATCAAAATGAAGTTTAAAATCACCCCTGTCCTAACACTGTTGCACACTACTGATAATGTGCAAAACCTCACTGAAATTCAAATACAGGGTGAAAAGCCAAGTAAATTGCTAATAAATATTGATTATTTAAAACTAGGCGTAAAAGAAATATATTTAAAGGAGTTATATTTAATTTTTCCTATTTTCTATAAAGCAAGTTATTTTGAAACTACTCATTATTCTATTATTCTTGGATATGACTGACTTTTTTCTTATTACCCCACTCTTGAACTGATAAGTCTAATGTTCCTTCGCAAGACATACTTTGAGAACAAATACCAGTTGCTTGGCAGGAGATACCATTACATACATTGAAGAAGGTTGTGATATCAATGCCTGACAGAATGAAGGCCGTGATCAAAGCAAAACCAAAACTTTTGCACATAAGTTCTTTTCTTATGGATTATGAAAGGTGGTATATGGAGGACCTTTCACTGCATATAGATTTATTGCCAGTACCATATCAAATTCATTTTGTAACAAGTATTTTTCTTATTAAAGCATTTGTTGAGTAAATCAAATAAAATTACTTTAATTAAATTGTTTATTTTCTGTCAATATGCCTCATAAAAGATAAAATATTGTCCTAATATTTTTGCACAGTACTGTATATATTTTTTTAATTTTCTGTCTTCACCTTTATGTTTACCTGTATATCAATTTAATCTAAATTTTTTTCTCACATTTCTATCATGGAATTTTTTCTGTGTGTTAAACTGGTTCGTGAGCTTATCTCAAAAGAGGGTATCTTAAGCATTTTACATTTACATAAAAAAACATTGTTAAGAAAAGGAGAAAGTTCCGAAAATGGCGATGTCTACCCAGCCTCTTCCACTAAAACTTGTATAGTAGGTCCAGCTATCGGTCAGAAAAACCCAAATTCCTCTACCAACCCCACTCCCAACTATTCCACGCTTCAAGCTTATTTGTATTTCTCTCTCTCTCTCTCTCTCTCTCTCTCTCTCTCTCTCTCTCTCTCTCTTGTACATTCGATCAATAATCCACCAAAACTTCACCGGTCTTAATGTAGGTAGACAAACTTTTTGATTCTTTACTTTCTATATTTTTTTAACTTTTTGTTCTTTTTATTACTCTTAAAGTTTCTGTATCAATTAGTGCTTTGACTGAAGTATGTGCGTATATTTGTGTATCTGTGTGTGCGCGCACGCACACACACACACACACACACACACACACATATATATATATATATATATATATATTTTCTGATTCCATGTGCCTATGGCTTAGTGGGGGTAGTAACTCCGACTGACACCAAATGGGTCGAGTTTCGATCCCAGCCGGAAGCAGGTGGATGTGTCTAGCCACATTGATGAGTTGTGATACAGCGAAACAGGCTTGTATGTGGATGACTAATATATATATATATATACACAGATTATATCCAAAATAGCTTTACAAACTTTGGTGGCAAGTTCCTCACACCAAAACAAAGACAAAAGTTCATATAAATATATGTCTGCAAATCCTTCGTTTTTGCTACTGTTTATCGTGAGACAGAATCCGTGACGCCACAAACTATGGATCGAAGATGACCGATTTTACATTTACCAACATCTATCGCACATTTTATCTTAATAAGTCAAAACGTCATTGTTGTAAAGCCAACAGTCATCTCCTCTCTCACTAACTTGCATCCTCTCTCTCTCTTTCTCTCTCATGCTCCTTTCTCCGTCCACTCCACTCTCATCAGTATTTTCATCCCTCTCTTATCCGCTTCCTGATACCCCTATAACCTGTTATTCTTTCTCATAACTTTCCTCCTATGTAACCCCATGCACAACAGTGGCAGTAAAATGCCTTGTTTGGGGTGATATGGTAATAAAAAAAATATTAACTACCTCTGAACATAATCCCCTCCCTCGACTGGCTCTGAGCCTTTTTCAGGGTGAACCTTTAGTGCAAATAAATAAATAAACAAATAAATGTCACTGAAATCTGAAAAGTAAAGAAAAAATAAATCTGGAGAGGACGTCCTACTCCACCCCCTCATACTCGAAACATTGACAGAAAATTGAAAAACAAACGTGTAGCTTTAAATATCTCAAAATCTTTTGAAAGCCTTCGTATACAGTTATTCTCTACAACCTGAAAAGTTTTGCTGTCACTTGACATTTTTAAATTGATACAATCTTTTCTATCAAATCGGGAAATGAACATCATCCTTAATGGCCACTCGTCTAGATCTTCTCGTAATAATGCGGGTGTCCCCCAGGGCTTCATCCTTGGTCCTATTTTGTTTTCAATTATTCCTTAATGTTGTGGAATCTCCCCTTTTTGTATATGATAATGGACTCCACTGAGTGTACATATACTCCTACAATAGAGAGGGTTGCAGTTGGCAGTAGAGAGTAATCGTAGAGATCCGTAACAGTAAGAGTACCGGAACTGATACGTATGATACCGAAGTTACCCAGAGACTACAGTATCAGAAGTCAGACTAGCTCTGAGCTCCATTCAGCTTGAATAATATACACAGATATACTATTTCCAACGACTTCACTTCAAGACGTGTATATATTCATTTCTTACTTATAGTATTCCTTGATTTTATTAACCTGCGTTCAAGTTTGTTTCGTTCAATATAACCTACATTTCTATCTCCATATCGGTTTTGTTGTTCATTATTTTGTACTGTTCCTCACTCGGAATCCACAACACTTAATGACCTTTCCAATAGCATCAGTTCTAAACTTGGTACCTACGTTTAGGACACAACTATTTACACCTGCCTCGGTAGTAAGGCTTATCAGTTCGACAAGTTGTTTTAGTTTATGTGGAAGGACAATCCATTTTTTTTTATCAAAGTTCAAAATTACCCTAAGCAAAAGCATTGGATACATCAATTTAATATTTTGTTGCGTAGCCTCTGTTTTGTTTCACTGCTTCCAGTTGCTATCTATAGTTGGCCACAAGTTTTCCACACTGATCCGCCATTACTTTACCCCATTCTTCCTTGTATAATTCCTTTAATTGCTTGATATTTTGTGGATTCCGCTAATGAACTTTAGCCTTCAAAGTATTTCACAAATTCTTAATTCGCACTTCCCGCCTGTGGAACTCGCTCCCGTATTCTTGCTTTCCTGACGGCTACAACCTCCAGAAATTTAAATGCAAAGTCAATACTCATCTACTAACCACTGGCCTCTAGCTCTCTCCCCTCCCCTGTATAACCTTCCCTTTCTCTACACCTATGTATCTGTCATCGCACCTGCTTTCTCAGCTTTCTATTGTTCCTTTCTAACTAGTTTGTACTCCTCACTCTTTTCTAATTAATCTTTTTACATTTATGTAACCCCCTGCACATCAGTGGCGTTTCCGCCTTGCTCGGGGTGAAATGATTAAAAAAAAAAGTCATGAGACTGACTTGGCCAATTGAGAGTACTAATACCATTATTTTCAAACCATTCCTTTGTAAGTTTTGCGGTATGTTTGTGGTCATTGTCGTATTGAAGCACGAACTTGTGATCATGTTCTAAAAAAGTTGCAGATTTCTGAAGGTTCTTCTCTAGAATCTCCCTATACATGCTACCATTCATTCTACCATGGATAACTTGTAACTCACCAGTGCCCTTGGATGAGAAGCAACCCCATATCACAATGGAACCACCCGCAAACTTAACTATGGGGATGGTATTGTGCTTCTTTAAGGCAGTGCCATTTTTTCGTCAAACAGTTGTCGCTGTGTTCCTTCCGAATAGTTCAACTTTCGTTTCATCCGACTAGATTACTTTTTCCCAAAACTGCATACCTTTCTTTTTATAAGTTTCGACAAATTTTAATCGGTCTTTTAAAAAGATCTTATGAATTCCAAACTACAGTAGTACTGGCTATTCGGTCAATGAATACTGATATTTCCTTCTAAGGAAACGGTTAATATTACGATACCCTTTTCATTCAGTCAGAATTGCAAAAATTCCAAGACTGTAGGTGATCAGAGATGCTTCTTTGATTAAACAGCTTTGCTTCACAACTTCAGATATGACTACCTATACACACCGTTACTATCCGTCCCTTCGTTTTGACACAAGCTCGCAAAGATACAGAGAGTTGAACTCCTTATCCTAGTTTATAATCTTTCAGAAAACTTTGTTAACCCTAACTTTAAGTGAATTGATATGTATGTAAGAATATACGACCTTTTCTCGTGGTTCCTTTATCAGATTATATATGAAGAACATTTACAAATACTGTTTTGTCTGTAGCCCTAACCAAGATTAAATATGGTAGTTTAAGAGTGAAATTTGTTTCCTTCCTATTTTTGATAAGTTCCATCCACACGTATGCGTACCGGAATTTTTCATCTGAAAGAAAAAGAAAACCACGTTTTGTTTTCTTTTATATGAAGAGTTTGTTGACAGTCTAGTTTTCTTTAAGGGTGGGAACTTTTGGCAGTGTGAGGGGGAGAAATCTGATAGAATCTAAGATCAGCTGTAGGCCCTATTTTGAGGTATGTCAGTTGAGTTGTACAGTGCTTTTTTTAACCATTGCTTTTTTTCTATGCAAAATACTGTTTTTTTTTCCCTTCATTTCCTTCTTTTAATTATTACTAGCATCATAGCCCGGCGTTGCCCGTGCAACTCAGAACATTTTAGCAGTAGGACTCGGTTATATAAAAAATAATTTATATAAAAAATTGTTGTTTAAAAATTGTTAAAAAATTCCATTAAAAAATCCATTTTCTTTTGTTTTGCGTAAACGTGATTTGATGTTTTGTGTGACATTGTAAGTAACATTGCGTTTGTTTTTGTTTCAAAATTACGGGGAAAATATTTACATTATTGTTGATTAAATGAATTTAACATGAAAATAAAAATTATTTATTTTGTTTTACTAAAATTAGAAATATAAAAACTATTGCGCTTTCAGTTCAGAAATTTTCGAAAAATATTTAAAAATGTCGAAATATAAAAATGCTCTCAGTTCAGAATTTGTTTTTTTTTAAAATATTTCTTTTGTTTCAAAATTATTCGGAAAAATATTTGCATTTTTTGTTGATCAAATGAATTTTTAAAACGTTGGAATAAAAATTAAATATAAAGGCTTATTTAAAAAATTTTTTATTACTCGCATTTGACACGTGTGATTTGATTTTTGTAATCTAGCAACCATCTTAGATCTTAGATGTTTTACAGAGTAAATGTAAACAATCGGCTCCATTGGCCAAAAAGTTTAAAAGGGAAAATTGCTGAACTTAAACTCAAAAAGTATGTGTCGACCTGGCTTCCCTGTAGATATGTGTCCCTATAAAGTTTGAATAGCGTAGCTTAAAAATGTAGGTGTGCATAGAGAACAGTCACACACAGACTCACAGATTGCCTTTTATATATATAGATTATTATTATTATTACTGTTATTATTCTTATTATCATTATTAATATAAAAAAAAGTAATATGATTGACATAGCTCCTCTAATATTTTTCAACACTCAGAAAAGAATAGCTATAGAAGACACAGTGTTTGACAATTTTGAACAATATTTCAACAATACGTCTGCCTTCTTCAAGTTATTGTGACATTTAAACTTAGCTTAGATGTGGCACAAGGCCGAAAGTATGAAGCACCCAATGAGGATCAAACTCATAACTCTACCGCAAATGTTCTAACGACACAATCTTACGATTACACCATGTCGATGCACTCCTTTATGTCAGTCAGTCAAGAGCCATACGTGATACACGCTTTGGGCGATCATGTCTCTTTCAAGACATGACTGACTGGACAGAAGATTATCCCGCAGTAGATTCTCATTACTTTCTGCGGTAGACTGGTTGCAAATCAAGGCTATAGAACCCAATCTGTCCTATTATTTAACCCATAACTGGAAGGAGGTAGAATTAGATTATATTACATTATTAAATGTATAATTAGTGGGGATC
The DNA here is from genome assembly GCA_037127315.1 of Ascarosepion bandense. NCBI lineage: Eukaryota > Metazoa > Mollusca > Cephalopoda > Sepiida > Sepiidae > Ascarosepion > Ascarosepion bandense. The sequence goes on along the minus strand of JBBBDQ010000377.1, from coordinate 1,908,859 downwards.
AGTTTGTAACTTCATAGCAATAGGAAACCGATCCCCCACTTTATGCCCAGTATAAGTTTTAATTATTTTTTCAACTCTTATATTCAGTCAGTGCGTTAAGTTCCATACGTCATACACGCCCGTAAGAGATATGAATGACTGGACAGGAAGATTATTCCGCAGTAGGTTGCCATTACTTTCTGCGGTATACTGGTTGCCAACCAAGGTTATAGAACCCAATCTGTCCTAATCTTTAACCCATAGCTGGAGAGGGAAGAGACGGATTAATGCCTTTCAGAAGGGTATTTGCGCGTAAGTGAATGCAAGGAATTCAACTGGAATTCGAACTCGGCGCTCCGATTTGTTGTTCCGAGTCGTTATCCACTGCACCACGACGCACATCACATAAAAATGTAAAAAAAAATCTAAAAAAACAGTATAAGTGTTTGTATAAAGGTTGCTTTTCTTGAAAACTGCTAACCTACCGTCTCTGGGAAATGAAGAGAATGACAGGAGAGTTTCCAAAAAATGTATTCTAAGTTTGATTAATTTGATTATATATTGGTATGTCCGCCGGTCCTTTCAAACAAAGACTGTATAACCACAGATACTCCTTCTCGAACCCCGGTCAGAGGTACCAGTCAGCCCTTTCTGGAAAATGAAAGAAGAAGGGCTGGATCCTGAAATTAGCTGGAAACTGATAGGTTCAGCCCGTATCCCGAGGAATTTTCGTGATAGGTGCTGTTTATGTTTACTGGAAAAAATTTCAATATTAAAATACCCCCACCAACACCGGCTACTGAATCTTAGGAGGGAATTCATCAGTAAGTGCCGCCACAAGGCAAATTATTCGAATACTTAAATTTAGAATTTAAATCCCCGTTAACTAGATGTTAGAATATAAATTGAAAGGATTCAATTTAAGTTTTAATCTTAATTTTATCCTAACGTTAACCTTAAAAAGTATTTTAACCCTCCTACCTTCCTATCCCAAGCTCCTTTAATTGCCTATCTTTAGAAAATATGGATTCTTTTACTAAACCCCTTTTTTCTTGGTTAACACATATATGTATATATATATATTTTTTCTCTAATATTTTTTTCTCTAACATTTTCTCTCTAATAATTTTTAAACTGATAACTTCCTGTAATTGGCATTTAACTCGCTTCTACCTAAAAGGTTAAATCAAATAAACTAAAAAAAAAAATAATTAAAATCTTATATTGAAACCCATTCCTTCTCGCCTAAATACACCTCTTCAAACAGCCCAAAATCTTAACTCTAAAAAGTAATTTAACTCATTTAGTTGTCTATCTTTATAAAATATGAACTCCTATTCCTCCCCTTCCTAAATATACCATTTCAACACCCTGTAACCCCGCGACTACCAGCTCTGTCTCTTTCCCACTTTGTGACCGTTGTTAACCAAAAACCCCTCTACACTCTAAGTCAGGGCCTTCGCAATTTGTAAATAAAATGTCGCTGACGTGATGTAGAGTCTCTATTATAGATCCTATGTCGAAATGTACATCCGACACCTTTGAATTTTGAAAATCTTCTCTAATTTATATTGGCTCTCTATTCTTAATACATTGAGCTCTCTGCCTGCATCACATTTTAATATTAAAATTTTTTTAATATTGATTAGGATCAGGTTCTTGGAATTTACCTTCCTACTCTTCCACTTCGGATTAAAAAAACAAATATATATATATAGTCATAGTTTCACTATATATATATATATATATATATATATAGTCATCCGCAGACAGATCTGTTTCGCCGTATCACAGCTCATCAGTACGGTTAGACTCCGATTGCTTTTCACTCAGGATTTAAACTCGACCGAATTGGTGTCAGTTGGCGATTCTACCTCTGAGCTACGGGCGTTCGGTAGAAGAAGGAAGACTTTTTAGCGTGTATATTAATTTTTTCCACGCCCAGTAGCTGAGAATGTTACAATTCATTGCTGAATGAACGATGCATAATGCGTAAATACTAGAGTAGCTATATATATATATATATATATATATATATATATATATATATATATATATATATATTGTTACGAGCTATAAATTGTAACAAAAGAAAAAATGATTGACCAAATCAGAGCTAAATCACAGACAAATATTTAATTTACAAAAACATAAAATAAAAATAATTACAAATATACAATTTTTGCATTCAAATAGAAAACATAGAGTTTATTGCTGGTAGGCGAAATGTTACGACGGGAGAGGTAAAGAATGGGTGAAGTAATGCTTACAAGTTAGGCTAGCGAGTATTCTATACTGTTTTTGGGAAACCCTTAAATGTCTATATAAAGAATAATTTTTTTTGTTTGGTCAATGAAAGAGTCAAAGAATTCTATTTACCGATTTAGTTCCATGATGTTCTCTTCCAGGTTTTAGTTGGTCGGCAACTTTTAGTAGAGATTCTTTCGGCTGGATATACAAATCCTGAATCAGGCTGGAATTGATAATGTCAGTAACTCTTTTTAACAATGAGCTACTCTCTTTCCAAAACCTATTTTATAGGGACTAATACCTAATTTGCATATTTCTCGAATCATCTCGAATTCTCTTGATTTTTCTGGAATATTCCATGATATTCCAAACGTTCTATGTCTAATTTCTCTACTTAACAACTACTTCATGAATTAAAACATTTTAAGTATCAGTATTCAATAGAATGCCTTACTATAAATTTTAAGCTTTTTTAGACAGCATTGATATTATTTTTATATATAAATGCATCATCGTAATAATATATATAGATTTGAAAACCGGAGTAAATTTTTGTGGAGTGGTTATAGTTTGACATTAACATCGGCCTCTGTGGAAGATTCGTCTATATGTATCACGTGACGTGCCAAGTTTCGTAACTGGTAGGGACACTGCAAGTACTGCAGCAGTAGAATGTCCTGTTGCAAGATAGTTTGACGTAGCCCATCCCTCTTAAGACTGGTTATTGAATTCAAGGGTTTTCCTCCTCTTGGAAGGTTTGACATTCAAACTGAGCGAGCCCACTCAGCCTTGCAATTTAAACCATAACTGGGGAAGAGAGGGCATCAGCGCAAAGTGAACCCGATTAACCGTTACATTATCCCACGCCTGTATTATCTACCCCCACAATCCTTTAATTTACACACTCGCTTTATTTATATACAATATTTGTATACAATATTTGTTCTTTTTTACTGGACTACTTTATTTCTTTTTTTTTCTTCTCCTTCAATAAAATTTAAAAATTCCGAGATTTTTCCAAATGTATTTTGGAGATCTTGTGTTCTGATTGGTGGATTTATTCATTAGTAAATTGTGCATTATCTATATAAGCAGACTATTTTCAGCTTCATGGTAGCGGCCATTTTGTTGAATAGGAGCCATTTTTCTGAAACAGCGAACGCCATTTTTCTGTTCATATCTCTAGGTTAGACAATTTGTGGACCGCCTTTAAGAATTTTAATGCATTTCTATGACACCAACAAAAACCAAAGTATATCATGCCCTTCGCTATTTCTATCTTCATCTCTGGTTTCCCCTTCTTTATCGGTATATCTCTTTTTTTCGGGTTTTATGGGAAATTCAGCCGTGTCGTAATTTATATATGGAAGAGAATTAAAAACAAAAATTAAAAACAAAAATTTAAAAAAAAAATAGAGAGAAATAAAAAGCTGAATACTTTTTTCTCTCCGGCAAACAAATAAATAGTTGTATATTTTCGTATTAGAAGATAGGAAATCTGGAACAGTTTGAGTGGAATATATGTGGGTGTATGTTATTTATTTTATTTTATTTTATTTTCCTTTTGCTGAAAGTGGTAGCAGGAGGGTCTTATGAGTTTCATGAAACGTCATTTTTTTTTACTTACCAGCCAAACAAACCCCATCTCAATTCGGATCATAGTCACGTGAGAGGGTTTCAAACCTTAGCTGTTCTTTCTATTTCCTTATCTTAGCCTGTTATTTGCCGTATAAAAACGATTTTAGAGGTGCAAATTGATGACTACTTCAAACCTTCCTTTATCTTTGACCTTGGCAGTCGTTCTCTTCGTTATATCTATACCTATCAGCATAATAATTTTTTGCCATAATATTTTTTTATATTAGTGAAGAATATACTGGCACAAGGTTAATCCTAATGAGCGCTTAGTTTGAAATCGGTGCTTGTAAAATCAATCGACGAAGCCAAATTTATTCCGAAGTTACAGTCATGGGGCGCCTAATAGGGAATGATGTCGAAATTTTCCTCTTTATGTGCCGTGTCACTACAGGACGTTGACACCATGTTTTTTTTTTTAATCATATCACCCCAAGCAAGGCGGTGACGCCACTGATGCGCATGGGGCTACTTAAGAGTAGAATGATTGGAAAAGAGAAAGCCGGGCACCACATCCTAAACAGAAAATAAGGGATGAGCCTCTTCACCTGTTCAAAAGACGTGGGTGGAGTGTGAACCGGGCGATAGTTAAGTCTATCTACTCTAATTGAGAACAAAAAAAAAAAGAGAAAAGAAAAAAATGAAAGAAGATTGGAAAAAAAAAAGAAAACCAGGAACCACATCCTAAACAAGAAACAAGGAATGAGCCTCTTCACCTGTTCAAAAGACGTGGGTGGTTATGAACCGGGCGATAGTTAAGTCTATCTACTCCAATTGAGAACAAAAAAAAGAGTAAAGAAAAAGTGAAAGAAGATTGGAAAAAAAAAAAGAAAGCCGGGAAACCACATTCTAAACAGGAAACAAGGGATGAACCTCTTCACCTGTTCAAAAGACGTTGGTGGAGTGTGAACCGGGGCGATAGTTAAGTTTATCTACTCCAACTTTCTTGGTAGCTCTTAACAATGTGTATCTTCTTGATATCTCTCCTAATCCTAATCTTATCTCTGTTCTTTTAATCTTTGTTCTAGCAGCCATATATCGAAGTTCATTATGTAGCTTATTCGTTGCTTTCCTCTGTCTCACTTTGCCTTCAATATGTTCTGTGAGTGTCGAATTCTGTAAGCCTTCTTTCCTCATTATGGGGCCGAGAATGTTGAACTGTCTTGTTTCGAATATTATGTATAAAGGATCTTTTTGTTTCCATTTTCCTTAAAACTTCGTCGTTGTTCACATATTCAGTCCATATTATTAATTCTCAAAATCCTTCTGTAGAACCAAGTAAATTTCAAATTTTGATAGGATCTCATAAGTGCTTATGTATCTGCAAAATGATATTTTGCATAATCATGGTGACAATGACAATGATAGATAGATAGATAGATAGATAGATAGATAGATAGATAGATAAGGCGATTATCTTCCTTTGATGGAGCTGAGTCACATGGGTTACATCATGGCCGCATCGTGACGTTATTTCATAAAGTGGCGTGTCATTCAGCTTGTCTGCAGCAGCCGAAACGATCCTTGACCAAGAGACCTACGCTGAGGTTAAATTTGCCTTCTCCAATAAATGCTACAAGTACATTACAGTCTTTTTCTTTAGGAATATATCTTTCCCAGATACAGAAAGAAATTCCAGTTCGCAAGCCTCAATTTAGTAAAATGTAAAGACTCGTCGTTTCTTCTCTGTGGAATACGTTCTCGTATAAGATATAGTAAATGAATTCGGCATGTTTAAATCTGAAGTCGAAAATATGGATTCTCCAGAAACACGGAAGAATCTTCATATCATATAAAAGCCCCATTTTTTAGTTTCTTCTTACACTCTGCCTGATGGTATATTACACTAGTCAATACGATTTTTTGGTGAAAAAAAAAAACAATAGTTTTTAGATAATTTGATGCTACTGTTTTCGAAAATGACTTTACCTTTTCACAGTTAGCTACCATTTTTCCTGTTTTGGAAAAAACATCAATTTACAAATTGGCTGATCGCAACATTTAGTTAAAAAAGGTTATAGAAACTCATCAATTTTCAGTTAAGCCGAACATGATTCAATAGCTTTAAAATAGAAATAACGAATTTTATTTTCCAAGTTATCGCCAAAATTCAAATTAACAGATAAACTTTATCAGTAATACGATAATATGAGTATTAAAATTAATTTTTTTTTAATAGACATATCGATAAATTTCCAGATAATTGCGGCCTTGTGGGTAATGAACGAGGAAAGCGATTTCATCTGAATATCAAAACAATGGAAGAATGCTACCAGGGACGATGAGACAAACGAATGATGGCTGACTACTTCAGGTGTATTAAAAGGAACTTAAATAACATTGAACAGGACAGACAATTAAGAAAGAAAAAAATTAACTTAGTTCTTATGTTCACGAAGACTTTATTTCTGCTGTTAGTTTATTGAATGGTTTGATTAAATTACTTGTTGGTGTTTGTCTATTCAGTTGTGTTATTTTTAAAGGCTTTTACGGTCAGATTGTTAATGAAAAATAGTATTTCTTAGAAAAAGCAGACCAATATTTCTTGGTTTAAATACGAACTGAGTAGTTTCTACGATTTTAATTTAAGAATTATTTCCATCGGGTCCTATCATATATATATATATATATATATATATATATATATATATATATATATATATATATATATAAATAATAACTAAATAGACTCTGTAAGTATGTAGGCCGTAAATTTATACTAAAATGAACCTTCAAAAAAACCACTAAGCAAACAGAACCTAATTCCGTTACAATCCGGTGCACTAAGGCGTCGGATAAATGGGGAGAAAAAAAAGAAATCCGCGGAACAAGAACAAAACATTCAATACTCCGCAGCAAAGAAAAAAAAAACCCAAACGGAACCAACCACAAGAAAAAGTGCTCGATACAAAGTACAAAAGAAAATATACAAAAGTAGAGCAAAGACACACAAAAATCTAAAGTGACCCAAAACCTACCGCGGTTTCACACTACAGATCGTCAGGGCAAAGGCTGAAACACTAAAGATAAAACCAAATAAATAGAAAAGAAATATCGTATATATATATATATATATATATATATATATATATATATATAGATATAGATATAGATATATACACGATATTTCTTTTCTGTATATATATATATATATATATATATATATATATATATATATATACGATATTTCTTTTCTGTATATATATATATATATATATATATATATATATATACAGAAAAGAAATGATAAAGAATGCTTTTTTCCTAGAAATGAGGCAATTTCTGTAGAGCAAAAACGGAAGCTAACCAAGAAAAATAACGTCATTTTCAGATTTAGAAGTAATGTTTGGTGGCTCGACAGAATTTTAATTTTTGTATTTTTTCTTGGCAAGTACTATTCTCCATGTAGAATGCGTGCATCTATATACATATAATATTGGGTATATCTTGATGGTATGACGGTTTCTCTAAGTTATGTCCAAGAACTACAGGGTTATTATATTATAGATATAATAATGTCAATAAGTAAAATGGGTGAATATACAACTGAATAGACTGACATAGATAGATAGATAGATAGATAGATAGATAGATAGATAGATAGATAGATAGATAGATAGATTTAGATAAACAAACTAATAGATAGATAGATAGATAGATAGATAGATAGATAGATAGATAGATAGATAGATTTAGATAAACAAACTAATAGATAGATAGATAGATAGATAGATTTAGATAAAATCTAATAGATAGATAGATAGATAGATAGATAGATAGATAGATAGATAGATAGATTTAAAGATAAACAAACTAATAGATAGATAGATAGATAGATAGATAGATAGATAGATAGATAGATAGATAGATATGAACAGACTGAGATAGATAGATAGATAGATAGATTTAGATAAACAAACTAATAGATAGATAGATAGATAGATAGATAGATAGATTTAGATAAACAAACTAATAGATAGATAGATAGATAGATAGATAGATAGATAGATAGATAGATTTAAACAAACTAATAGATAGATAGATAGATAGATAGATAGATAGATAGATAGATTTAGATAAACAAACTAATAGATAGATAGATAGATAGATAGATTTAGATAAAATCTAATAGATAGATAGATAGATAGATAGATAGATAGATAGATAGATAGATAGATAGATTTAGATAAACAAACTAATAGATAGATAGATAGATAGATAGATAGATAGATAGATAGATAGATAGATAGATAGATAGATAGATAGAGCGCTTTCGGCGATACTTTTAGTTATTATCAAGAATTAAATTTGTTTTATTTGTAAATTAACATGTGTAAAAGTTATACATATAGAGTTCGGAAAAGAAAGAAATTATACGATCACATGAAAAATTATATAAAAACTTAATGATAATACCTTGTCTGTCATTTTTAATGAAACCTGTATAAATGAGAGAGTGTTGCCCAAATGCACAATATGTATCTAAATTTATTTAAAATGGAACTTTGTCTGTGTGTGTATGTGTGTGTCCGTTACCTATAGACTCCGAAACGGCTGAACCGATTTTCTTGAAAATTTACACAGTTGTACTATAAGCGTCTGCGAGTGTTCTGAGCTAGGTTTTGTGTCGAGGTACCCCCGATAAATAACGAAAATAGATAATCGAAAAATTGGGTTATAGAAGGAGTGGTCCGATTTTAATCACATTTGATACCCTCATAGACAAATACATAAGAAACGATATTCGGAAGTTTCAAGGTTGCAGTTCTTACAATAGTGCAGAAAATCGATTATATATATATATGTATATATATATATATATATATATATATAAGGTAAGATGTTTTTGTGTGTGTGTGCTTGTGTGTTTGTGTGTGTGTCTGTATATCTGCCTCTATATCTGTATTTTTTTCAGCCCTTTTATTTTAGTTTTTGCTTCGGGTTTGGTTCTAAGTAGGTATAATTGTAGTTCTTAGTTTCAGCCATGATACCATTTACTCAGAGGACATATTTAGCCTTCAAAATTCAGTTTACGACGAAAAAAAATTATTTGATATCGATACCAGAAATCACAATTTGACTTACATCCATTCATTCGGCTTTGTGTCGAGGTACCCCCGATAAATATCGAAAATCGATAATCGAAACAATCGGGTTATAGAAGGAGTGGGCCGATTTTAATCAAATTTTATACACTCATAGACAAAGACATAAGAAACGATATTCAGATGTTTCAAGGTTGCAGTTCTTACAATAGTGCAGAAAATCGATAATATAGTTATATAAAAGGCAAGGTGTGTGTGTGTGTGTGTGTGTGTGTGTGTGTGTGTGTGTGTGTGTGTGTGTGTGTGTGTGTGTGTGTTTATCTGCCTGTATGTCTGTATTTTTTTCAGCCCTTTTATTTTAGTTTTTGCTTCGGGTTTGGCTCTAAGTAGGTATAATTGTAGTTCTTAGTCTCAGCTATGATACCATTTACTCAGAGGACTTATTTAGCCTTCAAGATTCAGTTTACGACCACAAAAAATATTATTTGATTTCGATACCAGGAAATCAAAATTTGACTTACGTCCATTCATTTGTCTTTCAGTCTACGGTTTCGCTTTAACTGGAAATAACTATTGCTTTTTAGTCTTTCGTGCCAACATTCAAAGAGTTTGAGCTCCAGGACCATGGATTAGTTTTAAAGTTTTCATTCCACCCGAGCAACTCCGGGCTATACTGCTAATAATGGATAGATAGTGGCTTATTTTCTTGTTGTTTTTATTAATGTAGCTTAGATGTGATAGGAGGACGAATGTATGTAGCACCCAGTATGGAGCGAACTCATTATTCATTACATCACATCGATGTCGCCAAATAGTGATGGAAAGATAAATGAAATAACTGTATTTTATATTTTAAGAGGAACGTTTGTAAAAAAAACAAAAAAAAACAAAAAGAAACAGAAATTATTGATCACTCAATATAATAAATTAAAAAAAATTATTACAGTAAGATTCACCAAGTACAAGGCCTGGGGGCACTCGAGGTAGCTGGTTACATTAAATTTGTACGGATAGGAGTGGACAATAAACGTTAACTCTAGACTGGAACTGCTTAAGACGGATTAACATTCTTTTAAGAGTCGGGTTCCCAAGGCAGTGGTTCGCGGGAAGAACTTACTTCTCACCGATGGAATACGGTGCGAATATGGGTGTTTGCTACGAGGTAAATGGCATACCGGATACTAGAAGTGTGGGTTAGAACTGGCGGAAACAAAGAAATGTAGGTCGTGCGAGCACTTTACAAAGAAGTAGCTATAGAGCAGCTAGATGCTTGCCACATCCCACCTTTACCCTGTCTCGCCTTCTCTTTATCTAGCCTGTTAGTATCAGATTCTCCAAGCCTTCTTTCCTCATTGCATGTCCCACGAACTTTAGTTGTCTCTTCTTGATGCTCTGTATTAATTTTTTTTTTCGTTTCCATCCTTTCCAAAACCTCACATAACGTTCATAAAAGTACGGAAATTATTAATAACTCTATATAATAGATTGCTTTCATTATTATTATTATTATTATTATTGTTATTACACTAACGTTCACCCAGTACAAAGCCCGGGGGCACAAGAGGTACATGATTACATTAAATTTGTAAGGATAGGAAGGGAACATAACCGTTAAGTCTGGACTTAAGGCTGATTAACAACCTTTTGAGTTCGGATCCACATATATATATATATATATATATTACGGAAATTAACGAAGATTAACGAAACTTGGTTATAAACAACAGACAATTTGAAATGATTTGTTCGAACATTATTTTTTATCGATACTCGTATTTAAGTAGATATTCTGTTTTTAATTAAACAGTATTATATATTTATATCTACTGGCCTGAATATTTACAATAAATTTTTATACGAAAATACGTGTCATTCGGCAGGATTCGAACCTGCGACTCCTATTCAGATAGGGCAAGTGTGCTGTTTCATTACATCATTTTTCTTTTGAAAATGGACAGGGGATCTCAGTCACAGTCACAGTCTCAACAGCAGATTTCAAGAATGCATTCGTGCAGGAGGACGCCATCTACAGAACGTAATTTTAAAAAAAATGAAAATTCCATCATTGTTTCTTAAATGGCGTGTTTTAAGGTTTCAATTACTTTGAATAAAGTATTTTTCTTCCATCACTCTTGGTTTTATTGGATTATTAAAAAGTTCACTTTTTGGAGTCACCTTCTCTCTCTCTCTCTCTCTCTCTCTCTCTCTCTCTCTCGTTATCTCTATCTCTCTCTCTCTCTCTCTCTCTCTCTATATATATATATATATATATATATATATATATTAACGGCCATAATTATTCGGCAACCTCAGTTTTTAAAAAAATGATGGATTTCATACAATTTTGCAAAGTAATAATAACAAAAGAACCATTCTATTTTCATTTAGAATTATCCACTTGGCAATAAATACTAAAATTAGTATGAAATACATCATTTCTTTTAAAAAACTGGGGTGGCCTAATAATTATGGCTGGTAGTGGATATATATATATATATATATATATATATATATATATATATATATATATATATGTATATATATATATATATAGAGAGAGAGAGAGAGAGAGAGAGAGAAAAGAAAGTAGGGTAAGAAAGAGGTGAAAAGACTATCAAACAGATGGATAAATAGAATCTTAAAAAACAAAACAAAAACAAGCAGAAAAATGAAGAAATGGTAAAAGGCTATAAAACTTCGTTTTGCAAAACAAACGATGGCTTTTTACTTTCTCAAATGATGTGCACTCCTTTAACTCATCCAAAACAAATTCCGTAAAGGACATTGTAATCTTCTTCTTTCGTTTTTCTTTTCTGTTTCTTCGTTGTGTTGTTATATTTTCTCGCAACAACAAACTAGCGTATTGTACCCAGCAGGATTTATGTGCATCGGAACTGCTTTGTTGCGAAATGCTTTTTACTACTTTGCACTTACAATTTGTTCAAAAAGCAAACAAAGCCTGAGCGAAAAATGAGTTGCAACAGTTTTGATTCCATTATCCTCAACTGTCGATTGGTTTGTATTTCTTACAATTCCGGAACAATAAAATGGGCGATTTAATTTCTTTAAAACACAGTCACTTGTAACTGGCTTTGTTTTTTGTAATCGATGTTTTTAAAAAGTTGGTTCCTTTATTTTCTATATTCTTTTGTGGGCACACATATAACCACAGACCCAAACCAACCGATACACACACATACAAACACTTACACACACACACATATGTACATATATATGCATATATCTATCAAAAACCATTTACAGAAAGAATACATGTGCATATATAGTGTGCGAATTCTACATAGAAATTAGAGAATTCATGTTTATATAGTTAAGACAGTATGCATAAATATATAGAAAATTTATATATATATATATATATATATATATATATTTATGCGTACTGTGTTAACTATATATATATATATATATATATATATATATATATATATAGGAAAAACTATCAAAAAGTTATGAGTTTAAAAATGTATTTTTTGACAGTATTTGTTTATTTCTATTACTGTATTTTATATTTCAGACAGTCCTCGGTCCTTCATCAAAAACAAACATTTGTTTCTGATGAAGGACCGAGGACGGTCTGAAATATAAAATACAGTAATAGAAATAAACAAATACTGTCAAAAAATACATTTTTAAACTCACAACTTTTTAATAGTTTTTCCTATACATATTAAGACAGTATACGTGGTTCATCACTATGTTATATATATATATATATATATATATATATATATATATAGAGAGAGAGAGAGAGAGAGATGGAGAGAGTGAGAGAGAGAGTAATGTTTCTTTTTCTTCTTCTATGTGCCTTGTCCGTCCAGGACGTAGGCGATCATGGCTCTCCACGTCTTTCTATCCCTGGTGGCTCTTAGCACGCTTTTTCCTGTTACACCACCAAAACCTTGCTCTGCCATCCACTAGCTGAAGCTCATAAATCTAGAATATAAATGTATAGAAACTACCATGGCCACAAAATGAGGGATCAGTTTACATATTGATTATAATATAGACTTTATCCCCCACTTTATAACCACATTATAATTTCTTATAAACAGTTTGCATATATATTCTTCTTCTATGTACCTGTCCTTTCAGGACGTAGGCGATCATGGCCTTCCACCTCTCCCTATCCCTGGTGGCTCTTATCGCGCTTTTTTCTGTAACATCTCACAGCCCCTGTTCTGTCATCCACCTGTTCAGGCCCTTCAAATATGTCATCCGCTGTTTTCCTCTGCCTCTTTTTCCATCTATCTCTCCTGTTAGTATCAGGTATACACAACGGTCTTTCTCTTGCAAGCTCACACATACACATAAGAATGAATTCTTTTATAATTACTTCATTTCAAGTAGGCAGGACCACCACAGGTGGCACAGGGGTCCAAGCCGCATTCACCCTGGTGGGGTTGAGCCTGCTTTCTCCCCGATGGAGAAAGTTTAATTGGGATGTTTTTAAGGGCAGAGTCCCAAAGTCCTGCCCTATTATTTAACCCATAACTGGAGGGAAGAGACGGATTAATACCTTTCCCATGAGTACCAGTGCTTAAGTGAATGCAGGGTATTCAACTGTAATTCGAACTCGGCTCACCGATTTCTCTTTCCGAGCCGATATCCACTGCACCACAAGGCACATCCGTCACTAAATGCTTACAGCACCTGGTATTCCCAAGCGGTTGCCCATCTAAGTACTGACCAGGCTCAACGTTGCTTAACTTCGGTGATCGAGCGAGAACCGGTGTATTCAACGTGATATGACCGTAAGCAACAGGGGGTTATAGTGAGAAAAAACAACGTACAGGCGATGTGCAGAATGTATGGATGGAAATCAAGGTGATAAAAGATGGCAATTGACGTTGCATTTAAACTTTGAAGATTAACGCTATCAGAGAAGCAAGTAAACACCAGTGAGTTCCATAAACGGGAGGCTTACGTTCTATCACGTTGACTACACCGGTTCTCACTCGATCACCGAAGTTAAGCAACGTAGAGACTGGTCAGTACTTAGATGGGTGACCGTTTGGGAATACCAGGTGCTGTAAGCGTTTAGTGACGGATGTGCGTTGTGGTGCAGTGGATATCGGCTCGGAAAGAGAAATCGGTGAGCCGAGTTCGAATTCCAGTTGAACACCCTGCATTCACTTAAGCACTAGTAGCCTTGGGAAAGGTATTAATCCGTCTCTTCCCTCCAGTTATAGGTTAAATAACAAGGGTAACACTTGGAGACCCTGCCCTTAAAAACAAATCCCAATGAATTTTGATGCTCGAAAAGAAAAAAGTATTACTAGACACGAAACTTATATAAAAAAACAACAATAAATTGTTGAAAGAAAAAGGGTATTACCAGCAATAAATAAATAAAAGTTAGTTGGCAATAAATGACCCGCCGAGGTTGATGTGTCATAAAAACAAAACAATCAGCCAACCAACCAACCAACCATAGACGGGAAGTGCGAGAAAAGAAACTGTTAGAGTAGAAGAGTTTGCATTCAACTATTTAGACGGTAAAATGGTGGGAGCTTGACGCCAATCTAGTAGCACGCATGAATATATATGGTCGGGGAACGGAGGTAAAAATGCTCATCAGAGCAGTCGCCATGAAAATTTTTGAAAAGACAATTGCCATGAAAAGACAGAGAGAAGCCACAGCACGTCGGTGTAAAAGTGACTGAGAGTGGACAGCCAATTCTGGAACGTTTATATTGCAGATCCCCTTTTGGATTGTCGAGAATGACAAGACGAATAGCAAGAGCACCCGACCAGATATGACAATAGTATTCAATGCACGGACAAATGGTAGATTTATAAATGTGTAAAATGGATTCTGACGAGAAAAACTTTCTGCACCAATCTTTCTAGCAGTAGATGCAACTATAGATTCGATAGATTTCATTTGAGATCATTTGAGAGTATAAGGCAAAGGAGGCGCAGAGTGTTGCTCACTATGAGACTTGCGTCATCTAATCTGATGATAGGCAGGGAAATTTTTTCTATACTGGCTCAAGGAAAGCAGCTTCGTTTTGGACTGATTAAAATTTCCGAGCCATTTCCTACCCCGTTCCATTATAGATTGGAATTTTTTTCAAGAGCAACAGCCAGGTTTACTTTGTCAACCTTAGCAGATTTCATATTGAGACGAGAGTAAATTGTGGCGTCATCTGCATAGATGCCTACTTGGGAACTGATGACATAAGGAAGATTATTGACGAAGATCAGAAACAGCGTAGGAGGTAGGATAGAGCCTTGAGGAAGTCAACTATTGAGACAGGAGTAAACGGTGGCGTCATCTGCATACATGCCTACTTGGGAACTGATGAGGAGCAGAACAGTCGTTGGAACAGGGACGTGCGCGTACGTATGAAAGGACGTATGAAAGGATCTGAAACTTGTCCGTTAGAAACAACCTTCATTTTATGATTTGATAGGAAAGATTATATTAAATCAAACAACTGTCCAGAAATACCGTAGCAACTGAAGCTTGCACATAAAGGCCAGCATGCCAAACCCTGTTAAATACTTTCGAGATATCATAAGCAACAGCTCGAGCTTCGGAGTTCTTATCAAGAGCCTGATATATATATTCAGTAATGGTCGTTAGCACATAAGCAGTAAACCTAGCGATACGGAAGCCATATTGTTTGTCAGAGAAAAGGTGAGATGAAAAATGCCTAACTATTTTAGCATTGATAACAGACTCAAATACTATGCCAAAAAGAGGCGACAGACTCATAGGGCATAGAGGGAAAAGAGGGCTCCCAAGAGTTGTTAAAAGCAGGTGCTACAGTGGATTATTCCAACAAACAGTAAAAGAGAAAGTAGTGAGTCCATAGTTATAAAATTTGGAGAGGACTGGAGAAGGCACAAGGTCTTTAGAACCATAGATGGAATTTCATATGCCTTATGCAAGACAAGATTAGAAATTATGTTAGAAAGAGATAGGGTTATATATATATATATATATATATATATATATATATATATATATACTAACAGTATAGCCCGGCGTTGCTCGGGTGTTATGAAAGCTTTAAAACTAATCTATGGTCCTGGAGTTCAGACTCTTTGGACGTTGGCACGAAAGACTAAAAAGCAATTGTTGTTTCCAGTTAAAACGAAACCGTAGACTGAAAGAAAAATGAATGGATGTAAGTCAAATTTTGATATCCTGGTATCGATATCAAATAGATTTTTTTCGTCGTAAACTGAATTTTGAAGGCTAAATATGTCCTCTGAGTAAATGGTATCATGGCTGAGACTAAGAACTACAATTATACCTACTTAGAGCCAAACTCGAAGCAAAAACTAAATTAAAAGAGCTGAAAACTGATTTTGATCAGACCCGGTATATATTATCGATTTTCTGCACTATTGTAAGAATTGCAACCTTGAAACGTCTGAATATCGTTTCTTATGTCTTTGTCTATGAGTGTATGAAATTTAATTAAAATCGGACCACTCCTTCTATAACCCGATTTTTTCGATTATCGACTTTCGATATTTATCGGAGGTGCCTCAACACAAAACCTAGCTAAGAACACTCGCAGACACTTATAGTACTGTGTATATTTTCAAGAAAATCGGTTCAGCCGTTTCGGAGTCTATCGGTAACGGACAGACACAAACACACTCAGACATCAAGTACCATTTATAAATAAGTTTAGATAATTTTAATTTTATATGTGTGTGTGTGTGTGTGTGTGTGTGTGTGTGTGTGTGCGTGTGTGTGTGTGTGTGTGTGTTGATGTAGATATATATTTGAAATCATATACTGGGAGTTCTCTTCTGTCGTTCCTGTATTTAAGAACTGTGGTGAACCCACGAACCCATCCAACTATCGCCCCATCAGCATTCTACCAATTTTCGGGAAAGTGTTCGAGGCCGTAATTAATGTTGAAATAGTTCAACATCTTACTGCCCATAAACTCTACTCTGACAGGCAGCATGGCTTCCGCTTGCCAGGTCCAGAGCCGACATGCTAATGACCGTTACGGAGTACATGTTCCAGGCCCTTGAGGAGTCCCACCCATTCACAGTTAGATTAACCAAATGGAGACGACAATTCTACTCCTGCAGCTTCTTCTCTCGCACTTCCCGCCTGTGGAACTCGCTTCCATATTCTTGCTCTCCTGACGGCTAAAACCTCCAGGAATTTATGCAATGTCAGTACTCATCTCCTTAACAACTTGACTCGAGTTCTTTCTACACCACCCTGTATATCCTTTCTTATCCCTCCACCTTTGCAACTGTCATCACACCTGTATTCCCATCCTTCTCTTGCTCCTTTCTAACTAGTTCGTCTTTCTCTTCACTCTCTTCTCACTCTCTTCTAATTAATCTTTTTACTTATGTAGTCCCTTGCACATCAGTGGCGTTACCGCCTTGTTGGGGCGATACGATTATATATATATATATATATATATATATATATATATATATATATATATATAAACGTTTAATGTTTGGATACATCCGAACTTCCTATATATATAAGCTAATATTTTGTTTTTTAACGTACGCAACCCTCTTATCTCTATACACATACGTGCGCACACAGACACATATATTTATATTATGCATTTGTTATAATCTATATTCTTTGGCGTATGTAGGAAGTGAGACGAAAGAGCAAATGGCATATTTGCTCCTGCAGAGATGGATAGAAGAATATATATATATATTAGTCATCGTCATACAAGAATGTTTTGCTGTGTCACAGCTCATCAGTGTCGCTAGACACATCCTCTTGCTTCTGGCTGAGATCGAAACTCGACCGATTTGGTGTCAGTCGGAGTGGCTACCCCTGAAAGCCATAGTCGCATGGAATCAGAGAAGGACATTTTAACGTGTTCATTCTTTGATCTGTTTCGCTGTATCACAGCTCATCAGTACAGTTAGACAGCCGATTGCCTTTTACTCAGGATTGAAACCCGACCGAATTGGCGATTCCACCTCTGAGCTACGGGCGCTCGATAGAAGGGGGCAGACGTTTTAGCGTGTATACGCCCAATAGCTGAGAGTGTTCTAATTCATTGCTGAATGAACGATATATGTATATATATATATATATATATAATAGAAAGACGTAGACGAATACAAGCAGTATATATGCATTTACAAACTAGATGTAAAAGATGGCCATATAAAAGCAGGTTTACAAGTGTGTATATGTATATATAAAGAAAGTTTATGCGTATGTGTAAGTGTGTATATATATATATATATGTGTGTGTGTGTGTGTGTGTGTGTGTGTGTGTGTGTGTGTGTAACTTTTAAAGTATCTTTATTTTGTTATATCTAAACGGAAACCGTGAAAGCATCTTTAAAATTGCGAAAAAGAACTTTTAAATTTTACGCACACACACATGTATGAGTTTTGCCGCTTGGTGACATTTTTAAGGCACTCAGTGGAATTTACTTCCGTAGAGGAAGAGAATAATAATAATAATAATAATAATAATAATAATAATAAAAAGAAAAAGAAGAAGAAGAAGAAGAAAAAGAAGAAGACTTATATGGTCGACAAAAAGAAAAGAAAGGAACAGAATAAAAAAGAAAGAGAAGAATACGGTTGACAAAAAGAAAAAAGGACGAAAATAAGAAAGAAAAAGAAGAAAAAGAAGAGAAGTAGTAGTATACGGAGGACAAAAAGAAAAATAGAAAGAGGAGAGAAATACTAAAAACGGCATAGAAAATTGAAGACGAAGAAAAAGAAGACGAATGACGTTGCTTTAAAACAACTACGTATAATAAGATTGCCTATTGACAGAGAAGCTGAATGATCTCAATAGAATGTGAACTATCACAGAAAAGAAAAAAGAACAATAATTGTTCTACAGTAATTAGGAAAAATGTTGTGGAGGAAATACAAAAAAATAAACGCTGCGAGAAATCATTTCCTTTCACATTCTACTTATCCGAAATAAGATGAACAGAAAACAAGGTTAAATTAAACTGAGGTCTGTTTACAAAACGAATTTTTGCCAGAAAATGTATAGAAAATCCAACAAAATTGAAAAGAAAATATCGATAACAATAACTTTAAATGTAAATTAAAACAAAACGTAGCTTATTTGGATGTGGAACTGAAATGTTCCCGCTTAGATATGATTGTTTAATTAGCAGATGTTTAGAAAAGCTCATTCAAGGACTAGAATCTGTCACCAATTGTTCCTTTCATTTAAAGCAAGGGTTCCCAAATTCTTTTTAACAGCCGCACCCTAGGCTCCCAGGCCACATCACTAGAGCTTCTTTCTTGATTTGCTAATTCAAAGCTATTATATTAAACATTCAGAAGCATTGTTTTTAGAAACCATTAGAAAAAATGTCGCCAGACGAACATCCTTTGCTATATCGGTACACAGATAAACTCAGAGCAAATCTTCTACAACAGCATTTTAGAATACATTTTTACTGCGACCAACAGTAAGAAACACATTTTGCACTGCGACCTTTTATACCCCAGTTAGTCAGTTAAGTACCATACGTGAAACACGCTTGGGTGATCATGTCTCAAAAGAGACATGACTGACTGGACAGAAGATTATCCCGCAGTAGGTTGCCATTGCTTTCTGCGGTAGACTGGTTGCCAGTGAAGGCTCTAGAACCAAATCTGTCGTGCTATTTAATCCATAACTGGAGGGAAGAGACGGATTAACACCTTTCCCAAGGGTATTTGCGCGTAAGTGAATGCAGGGAATTCAACTGGAATTCGAACTCGGCTCCCCCATTCTTCGTTCCAAGCTGATATCCGCTGCACCCCAACGCAAATCTTAACAGTAAGAATCACATTTTGCACTGCTACCCTTTATACCTACGTGTAATAAATCAAAGTCAATCTCAGGTTCACTTATTTAGCATCGACAATTTATATATATATATATATATTATCATCGGCACTTATATGAATTGCTTTTATCTATTTGTATTTTATTTGCATAATTTACATTGTTAGTATTGTTGTCCTCATCTTTATTACGATATTCACGACGTTTCGGACGTTGCACGATCCGGACTTCCTCAGATGATTGGAATTTTGGACTTAACCCTTTATTTCGTTTATCGAGGTTGATTATGCTAATTACACGAGTACATGAGTCTCCCCGACGTGTCAATGTCAACGGCCGTAACATTGTGAACATTACATCAAAGATGAGCAAAACAATCCAAGCAATGTAAATAAAGAACATTATTAATTTTAGAAAAACAAATATGAAAGAAATTTCGACACACAGCTAAAGTAAATAATATTTAACAAAACCATTATTTAATGAGATGAATGTGCTTGTTTGTTCATAAGCTGCTGATTCTAAAATGGAAGACAACGTTACAAGCACATCAAGTGTAGTGTTGAGCCTGTTTCAGTCCTTCATCTTTGTTATGGTGAAACACACCTATTCCTCAGATAATGAACTCTCCCTCTTATATTAATAAGAGTTAACGGAAAGTTTTTAGGAGTTCTTAAAAGTTCTAGAGAGTTTTTAGAGTTCTGTTAGAGTTCAGTAGACATACTAGTTAGTTCCTGTTTGGACATATTTGAACTAAGGCAGTTGATATTAGTCGGCAGTTAGCCGAATACTAAGGAATCAGCTTTCAGTGGAAGATTACCAAGTTCCTAACATTTTGGGTACGTTAAGTCGATTAGCAACGGACATAGCACGATTATAACGTTCAGTGCGAAATCTTAGATAGAGTTTATGCGGAAAATCCCAGTTCACCCAAGTAAATAGTTTTAAAGGGCAACTTCTTCGTAATGATTTGGAGCTAGGTGTCTCTGTGAGAGGGAATTGACGTCACTCATTCCGCAATGAGTTCGACAAAGAAATTACAATCTCTAAAAGATTAAATGCAACGTCAGTGGTCATCTTCTATCCCGTTGAATACCATCCATCTTTAATCTTTCTTCGACACTAAATGTACCCTGTTTTTGTCATAATATAATCCCCTATGCATTAGTATCGGTCCCGTCTTGCATGGAGTGAAATGATTAAAATAATAAAAGAAGATACATAAACTCAATGGGAACAGACTATATATATATATATAAACATGTTACGGAAATTAACGAAACTTGGTTATAAGCAACCGACAATTTGTAATGAATTATTTTGAACATTATTTTTACCGATAGTCGTATTTAAGTAGATATTCTGTTTTTAATTAAACAGTATTTTATATTTATATCTACCGGCCTGATTATTTCACGATAAATTTTTATTGCGAAAATGTGTGCTATCCAGCAGGATTCGAACCTGCGACCCCTATTTACATAGGGGAAGCTACCATTTGATCTGGTACTGTCTTAACCACTCGACCATGAATAGCCTCTTGATCAGACGAAGGTTTTTATCATGCTTATATAACACAATTTTCGATCTATCGTAAACAAACCATATCTGCTCTGAAATGTATCGTAAATGTCAACAAATGTAAACATGTTACGGAAATTAACGAATTTTAACGAAACTTGGTTATAAGCAACCGACAATTTGTAATGAATTATTTTGAACATTATTTTTACCGATACTCGTATTTAAGTATATATTCTGTTTTTAATTAAACAGTATTTTATATTTATATCTACCGGCCTGATTATTTCACGATAAATTTTTATTGCGAAAATGTGTGCTATCCAGCAGTATTCGAACCTGCGACCCGTATTTACATAGGGGAAGCTACCATTTGATCTGGTACTGTCTTAACATATATATATGCAGGTGAAGAGTATTTAAGGTTTTACTATTTTAAGTATCCCGGAATTTATTTTATTATAAACATTGCTCAGTATAATAAATGTTATATAATCATGTAATTATAAACATTGCTCAGTATAATAAATGTTATATAATCATGTAATTATAAACATTGCTCAATATAATAAATGTTATATAATCATGTTATTATAAACATTGCTCAGTATAATAAATGTTATATAATCATGTAATTATAAACATTGTTCAGTATAATAAATGTTATATAATCATGTTATTATAAAAAATGCTCAGTATAATAAATGTTATATAATCATGTTATTATAAACATTGCTCAGTATAATAAATGTTATATAATCATGTAATTATAAACATTGTTCAGTATAATAAATGTTATATAATCATGTTATTATAAAAATTGCTCAGTATAATAAATGTTATATAATCATGTTATTATAAACATTGCTCAGTATAATAAATGTTATATAATCATGTTATTATAAACATTGCTCAGTATAATAAATGTTATATAATCATGTTATTATAAACATTGCTCAGTATAATAAATGTTATATAATCATGTAATTATAAACATTGCTCAGTATAATAAATGTTATATAATCATGTAATTATAAACATTACTCAGTATAATAAATGTTATATAATCATGTTATTATAAACATTGCTCAGTATAATAAACGTTATATAATCATGTTATTATAAACATTGCTCAGTATAATAAACGCTATATAATCATGTTATTATAAACATTGCTCAGTATAATAATTGTTATATAATCATGTTATTATAAACATTGCTCAGTATAATAAATGTTATATAATCATGTTATTATAAACATTGCTCAGTATAATAAATGTTATATAATCATGTTATTATAAACATTACTCAGTATAATAAATGTTATATAATCATGTTATTATGAACATTATTCAGTAATGTTATACATTGCTCAATATAATAAGTGTTATAGAGCTTAATATAATCATGTAATTAAGTATAATTTGTAGGGGAACAGTTCATTACTTCATAACAATAGAAAACCGATTCCGCAGTTTATGAAGTTTTAATTATGCTTTCCAACTATTACATTCAGTTAGTTAAGTGCCATACGTGATACACGCTTGGGCGATCATGTCTCGAAAGAGATACGACTGACTGTGCAGAAGATTATCCCACAGTAGGTCACCATTGCTTTCTACAGTAGACTGGTTGCCGACAAAGGCTATAGAACCCAATCTGTTCTGTTATTTAATCCATAACTGGAGGGAAGATACGGATTAATACGTTTCCCAAGAGTATTTGCGCGTAAGTGAATGCAAGGAATTCAAGTGGAATGTGAACTCGGCTCCCCGATTCGTCGTTCCTAGTCGGTATCCACTGCACCACAACGCACATCCCGTCAAGGTATTATTTCTACAGATAATGCTGCTTGAGTGGGATTTCCTCTTTCTATTTAAAAAATATGGCTGATACAATCCTCTTGAGAGCAGCATACTTGACCTCACATTTTCAAATTATCTGCAGTGGAACGAATTTATAGCTGCATCTGCTGCTACAAAGGTTGAGTCGCTGTATCATTTTTTTTGTCAGAATCTCACTCGCGCAATTATAAATCTACCATTCGTCCTCGCATTGAATACTATTGCAATATCTGGTTGGGTGCTCCTGGTATTCATCTCGAGGTTCTCGTTAGAATCCATCTTTCATATTTATAAATCTACCATTCGTCCGCGCATTGAATACTGTTGCCATACATGATCGGGTGCTCCTGCTATTCATCTCGAGCTTCTCGTCAGAATCCATCTTGCATATCTATAAATTTACCATTCGTCCGTGCATTGAATATTGTTGCCATATCTGGTCGGGTGCTCCTGCTATTCATCTCGAGGTTCTCGTTAGAATCCATCTTTCACATTTATAAATCTACCATTCATCCGTGCATTGAATACTGCTGCCATATCTGGTCGGGTGCTCCTGCTATTCATCTCAAGGTTCTCAAGAAAATCCGAAGAGTTTGAGCTTAAATTTTGTTTAATGGCGTATCAAAATCTGTGGGTTATTTAATCCCAAAAAGATAGGATTTTAAGATTTTTTTTATTGTTTGATTATGTTGAATTAATTTAATTAGATTTTGATGAAAATTCTAAAAACTTTTTTTTAGAAAACTTAAGATGTCTTCTAATTTTTTATTCAAAAATTTATTGCTGGTAATAGTTTTTTCCTTCAAAAGCGTATGATGGCAATAAATTTTTTTTTCTTTCAAAAATGTGTTATGGTAATAATTTTTTTTTCTTCAAAAATGTACTGTTGGTAATATTTTTCCTTCAAAAATGTATATATTCCTATAAAAGTTTATTTTCATGTATACATTTCTATGAAAGTGTATTTTTATATTTTCATAGTGTTTTGACCCCAGTTTAGAGGGTTAACTATTTTCCCATAGCTGGGATCCTAACAGGTGCTACCACTCCAGGTCAAACTGGACCTGGGAACTACGGCAATTAAAAGATGGTTCCATGCTCTTCAGTATTTCCCTTAATTGGAGGACTTGCTGCCGGATGCAGTTTACAAATCCAAAGAAGGATCTGCAATATTATCGCTCCTGACTTCAACATCAGACATTTTCTCACCAACGTGACGCGGCTTCCTTCTGTCTTTTCTATAGATATTTTCATGGCAATTGATCTGACGAGTTTTTTCCCCTGCTACACCGTTCACATGAATTTAACTGTTCTGCTAGATTGGCTTCTAGTTCCCACTCATTTTACCGTTGTAACCCCTCTTCAACTCGAACAGTTTCTCTTCTCGCACTTCATGCCTGCAGAGCTCACTTATATTCATTTGCTTCCCTGATAACTACATCTCCAAAAATTTAAATGCAACGTCAATTGCTATCTTCTGTTATCCTTACTTTAATACGCAGAGTACCTAATCGTTTCTCTCATGGTACTCCCTGCGCAATAGTTGCGGTTCCGCCTTATTTGGGATGAAATGATTCAGTAAAAAATATAATAATATATAAGAAACGAGTAGAATTCGACTCCGTTGGCGTAGCATGTTAAATCCTATCCCGTAAGTGTCCAAGGTAGTGAATTTAAAGAACAGAACTGATAACGTTTCTATGGAATTAGCGAATATAGTAGAACCTGGCATTTGTAGAGAAAAGTCTGAAAATGAAAAAAAACGGTCGTCTCCCACATGATCGCGTAAACTGTTGTGGGATCGTCCCTTTTTTGTATACAAGAATGGACTCGCCTGATGTGTATATATCTTCCTGTCTATACAGAGAACTCAGTAGTTGCCTCGCTGTAACTGCCTTTACACTGTCAGTTCTCTGCCTTCGGGCAGGGGGCGCTCTCTGCTTCCGAGCAGAGAGCACAAACCCAATCGTGGTTCCGCCGAAGGGTAGAACCACGACTCGGTAAAAATAGACAGACATATTTTTGGCCCGGCTATATGGCTGGGAATTCCCACATTAAAATGACCATGTGTCACATCCGGGCTTGCGTGGGAAGCCTAGTAAATACAGTAGTTGCCTCGCTGTAACTGCCTTTACACTGTCAGTTCTCTGCCTTCGGGCAGGGGGCGCTCTCTGCTTCTGAGCAGAGAGCACAAACCCAGTCGTGGTTCCGCCGAAGGGTAGAACCACGACTCGGTAAAAATAGACAGACATTTTTTTTGGCCCGGCTATATGGCCGGGAATACCCACTATAAAATGACCATGTGTCACATCTGGCCTTGCGTGGGAAGGCTAGTAAATACAGTAGTTGCCTTGCTGTAACTGCTTTTCTCACTGTCAGCTCTCTGCCTTCAGGTAGAGGGCGCTCTCTGCTTCCGAGCAGAGAGCACTAACCCAGTCGTGGTTCCGCCGAAGGGTAGAAACACGACTGGGCAAAAATAGACAGACATTTTTTGGCCGGGCCATATAGCCCGGAAATCCCAGTCATAAACTGACCATGTGTTACATGTTGCCCTTACTGGGAGTGACAGCTAAATAATGGAGTTGTAGTAATTGCAAATTAGTTGTAGAGTGGTAAAGTAGTTGCTTAATTTGTCAGTAAGTTGGTGCAGAGTTAGTTGGAGTTGTTGGATACAGACACATTACTAGGACCTACTATTTCACTTCAAGACTGTGCATAATTATTTTTACTAATAGTATACCTGAATTGACTAACCCGTGTTCCAGTATGTATATCTTGTTCAATATAACTTACATTTTCTATCTCCATATCTGTTTTTGCTATTGATTATTTTGTGTGGTTTCTCACCCGGAATCCACAACATAAACAATTTTGAAGTTTATCAAAACAGCTGAACTTTATTATGACCTCGGCTATATTTTAGGTTTTTTTAATTGGCATTTACAAATCTTCAATTTTTCATAGATTTCTTTATTTTGTATAGAGAATAGTTTGTCTCTTTGCTGGCGGAAAATGATCAAATTTTTAATATAAATCGTTTGTCTGTTTAAAATCCTACATTTACTAGAAAATAAATGATAAAGTAACTCATAAAAATAGTTTCAAAAGTTGCATATTTCTGCTTGTACTCTTTTCCTGTTACACAAATGTTATTGCAAAATATAAAGGAAAATTAGCTTTCGTGACACTGGTACCTATTTCATTCAGATTGTGTACATTGGCGTATGTATATTTTTAAATTAATTCAATAAAAATGATATAAATTTTAAAACTTTTTATAAAATAATTTTATTTATTACCGAATAATTTCAAAAACATTTTAAGGTTATAAAGATTCTTTTTTTTCTACCCTTATGACTATATTAATTAGCCCAGTTTGACGTTTCCCAAGCTGCGAAAGGAGAATGCATTATTGCAATGGATTATTTCAAAGTCAGTCATTTCAGGTGTACGCGTGTCGTTAAATAGCCAAAGAGCATGTAAGTCAGTCAGACATTTCGCAGGTATAGGCATATGTTACATACACACATACTTGTACGCACTGTGAGCCAGAGAGAAAAACTCTTATATTATATATATATATTTTATGAATGATTAAAATTAGTCTATAAATGAAATCTACCATCCGCCCGTGTATTGAATACTGCTGCCACATCTAGTCGGGTGCCCCTGCTATTCTTCTCGGGGTCCGTGACAAAATACAACAGAGAATCTGTAATGTCATCGATGCCGACTTGGCAGCCCGGCTGCAGTCACTCTCTCACTGACGTGATGTGGCTTCCCTGTGCCTCTTCTATAAATACTTTCACGGCTTCTGCTCTGATGAACTTAGTTCACTGGTGCCCCTTGGGTATGAATTTGCACGAGATACTAGATTAGCAGCTAGGTCCCACCCTTTTACAGTGAAACAGATAAAATGTAACCGTAATTTCTACTGTAACAACTTTTTTTCTCGCACTTCCCGCCTGTGAAATTCCCTTCCACGTACTTGCTTCCATGACAGCTACAATCTCCAGGAACTTAAATGTAAGGTCAATAGACATCTATCACATTAACTCGCATCCATTCCCTCAAACACTCTACTCATCTACCCAACCCTCATCCTCGGTATCCTCATCCGTCTACCACCCTCCCTCCGACATTTCCTATAACTAACCGCTCTTTCTCATCACTTTCACCTATGTAACCCCATGCGCAATAGTGGCAGTGAAATGTCTTGCTTGGGGCAATATTATTATAAAAAATAATTCTATTGCATTATAATATGGATATAAAATGGGGAATCAATTCTAAATTACAATCAATATATAAACTGATCCCTCAATTTATGACCACAGTCTTTTTTTCTTACCCACTTCTTGACACCCCCTATAACCTGTCACTCTTTTTCATCACTTTCCCCTATGTAATTCCCCTGTGCAATAGTGGCAGTGGAATGCCTTGCTTGGGGTGAAAATGATTAAAAAAATTGATGATGTGGTTAGTCAATTTTATTCAGCGGTATATCAACACGTCTGTGGATTTAAATAACCCACTGAGCTGTTGATATACCGAATTCTAAATACATGCAGAACTCTAAATATTCTGAATGTCCTTAAATACAGAAAAATGTATTGTTAGTCATTTTATATAAAATGTTTTCTTGGTAATTTTACTATAAATATAGGATTGAGTCTATCGAAGTGTGTCATATTGTTTTGTTTTTTTTTTGTCTAGGAGTTCCCATAGTGCCTCCCCAAGCAACGACTTCCGCAACCAAGCTGCTACATCCATAACGTGTTTCGTGGTTGAAGCACAGAGATATAATTCAAGAGGTAGTAGGAGGATTTGAACAATTATTAAGTAAATCATTATTGAATTATATCTCTGTGCTTCAACCACGAAACACGCTATGGATTTAGCTTGGTTGAGGAAGTTGTTGCTTGGGGAGACACTATCCTATGGGCAAAGGAGCTTGGATTAGTTCCACCACGGAATTCGTGAGGAGCGGCGCACTTCATCGAGCTTAATTCGTAACCTCTTCGTCACCAGGGCCCGTGGTAAAGTTGGTATAACATCAGCTTAATAACCAAGACTGTCTTGGTTCGATTCCCGCTGATGAGTCCCAAATATCGGACGAAACGGCCGTCCAGTGCTTTCTGCATTCTGTTGAGGTCGAATATAAAGCTCGATGATTTACTTAATAATAATAATAATATATATATATATATATATATATATATATATATATATATATATATGGTGCGCAGGGGGTTACATAGGAGGAAAGTTATGAGAAAGAGTGACAGGTTATGGGGGGGTGTCAGGAAGTGGGTAAGAGAAGAATGAGAATACTGATGAGAGTGAAGTGAAAGGACCATGAGAGAGAGGATGCAAGTCAGTGAGATAGGAGATGACAATTGACTTTACATTTAAATTCTTGGAGATTGTAGCTGTTGGGGAAGCAAGTAAAGGTAAGGGAATTCCACAGGCGGGAAGTGCAAGAAAATAAGCTGCTGGGGTAGAATTTGCGTTTAAATTTTATTGGTTGCACAGTAAAAGGGTGGGACCTAGTTGCTAATCTTGTGGCTCGTGTAAATTCATACATAAGGGACACCAGGGAGCTAGGTTCATCGGAACACAAGCCGTGAAAGTATTTGTAGAAGAGACACAGAGAAGCCACATTGCGCCGGTGAGAAAGTGACTGCCAAGTCGGGATCGATCATATTACAGATTCTTCGATGGATTTTATCAGGGACCCGATGTGGATAGCAGGGGCACCCAACCAGATATGGCAGCAATATTCAATGCACGGGTGGATGGTAGATTTATATATGTACAGGATGGTTTCAGACGGAAAAAAACTTCATGGCCCTACACAGAAAACCGACCTTCTTAGCAGCGGATTTAGCTATTGGTTCGATAAAGTCATTCAACTTAAGGTCTGTTGTGAGAGTTAACCCATCCAATAAATAATAGGCTATTTCAAATGTCCTGTCCTTGGCTTGCATCTCAGCTTCTGTTATTTTTCCATTGCCGTAAAGTCACCTACTTGAGCCTTTTCTTTGAATATTTTCATGATAATCTTCCTGATGAGTTCTCTTTGGGACCTCGGCTTTATGAATTTCAAGTGCAGTACTAGATTGGTAGTTAGGTTTTATAATTAATTCTTAGAATTGCTACTTAAAATCTGTAAGTTCTATGCGATTATGTTTTTCACTCGCACTTCTCTCTTGTGCATTTCTTTTCCCGGAGTCCTGCTTTCCCGTCAACTACAATCTTGAAAAATCTAAATGCAATTTCTTAACCCCTTTCACTAAAAAAAAAAAAATGAATGGAGCCGATATTATGCAATTGCTGATAGTACAATCTGCTTAGGAAATCCATTTACTCTTTTGACATGCTTGCATTTAATATGTTCTAAAATTATCATATTTTCAAATTTTATCACTTCTCCCATTATATGTTCTTTATGATGGCAAATAATGTGTCCTTTTTAACACATCTTCTTTAACACTTACTCATTGGCCATATTCATATTTAGAACCACATTTATATTATTTACACTATTTACATTGTTATGAATGTTGTCTTAATCTTTGATACTATATTCACGACGTTTCGGCCATTTGCGCGCAAATACTATTGAAAAATGTATGAAACCGACTCTTCTCTCCGCCAGTGATGGGTTCATTAGTGAAACTTGTATTATTAAATCAGAATTATTTCCAAGAATCCTTAAAGTCTATAGTTTATTTCTGGCTTTAAATGACCTGTAAAATGTTGGTATGTCATAAAAAAAACAAAAACAAATCGCTTCAGATGAATATGAAAACAGGTAATCTTTAGGAAATTTGAAACTAAACAATTTATTTAATTTAAGAGAAAAGCTTGTTCCTGTTCCTATAGACTGGTGGATTAGAACGTTGGTTTGTGAATTTAGGGAATATATGAAGTATAATTTCAATCCTTGATCTAGATAGTACAGACTTAGGATCAGTGGAAATTGGATGAGAAAAAGGAGACTAGTACTAACAAGACGAGATATCCCTACACCTGTACGGCGGTATCGTAGTGAGTTGAGTAAAGTATTCACTCTGAAATTCTTACCTTATTGACAAACAATTAAAGAAGGTCGGAGTACATAACGGTCAAAAAGTTATAACAAAAATACAAATGAGGATATTAGTCAGTCAGTTAAGTGCCATGCGCGATACACGCTTGGGCGATTATATCTCGAAAGAGACATGACTGACTGGGCAGAAGATTATCCCACAGTAGGTTGCCATTGCTTTCTGCGGTAGACTGGTTGCCAGCCAAGTCTTTAGAATCCAATCTATCCTATTATTTGACTCATAGCTAGAAGGGGGAAGAGATGTATTATGTTATTAAGTAGTAATTATTGGGGGATCAGTTTATTACTTCATAACAACATAAAACTGATCCCCCACTTTATACTCTAGAAGCCTTAATCATGTTTTCAACTATTATATTCAGTCAGTTAAGTGTCATACGTGATACACGCTTAGGCGATCATGTCTCGAAAAAGACATGACTGACTGGGCAGAAGATTATCCCACTGTAGGTTGCCATTGCTTTCTGCGGTAGACTGGTTGCCGACCAAGGCTATAGAACCCAATCTGTCCTATTATTTAACCCATAATTGGAGGGAAGAGACGGATTAATACCTTTCCCAAGGGTATTTGCGCGTAAGTGAATGCAAGTAATTCAACTGGAATTCGAACTCGGTTCGCCGATTTCTTGTTCCGAGCCGATATCCACTGCGCCACAGAGGATATTCGACCTAACGTAAATTACGTTAATTTCACATTTCCTAAATTTAGACAGTAATTATCGAATCCATTTTAATAAATTTTAATGAAAAATCATTGACTCTGATGAATTGTAGTTTTCTCTTTCTGAAACTTTGATTAAAGTTCTTAATCTTGAAACACTAAACAAAGAGCAGCCTATCAATCGAGAATACAAACATATGAACCATAAATTTTGGCAAAGGTTCTTTTCTCTCTATCTCTCTTTTGAGAACTGCAAATGCGTTTTTCTCTTTGTATCTCTAGTTAATCACTATTCGCCTTCTATTTGTCTATCTCTCTATCTTTACAAACACTCCACCGGCTCCCACATTTAAGTGAAATCAGTGACAATGCTTTAAGACTGTAACGGGTCACATTTCAAACCCGGCAAAGCGTGTCTTTGATTCTAAGTAGAACGTCGGCGAAATGTCACGATTTTGACGAGGAGTTCATTTTGTACTTCAGGCTCGCTGTTGGTATTACGTTTTTGATGCAGGCATTTTTTTCAGTCATTGAGTGGGTCGGTAGAGGAGAGACTTATGCTTAGAGGAAAGACTTGTGGGTAGAGGAGAGATTTACCTTATTTTTTTACTACTATTATTATTAGCCTTTATCCATTCCGTTCTCGTTATTCTATATTTTCATTCATTTTCCTTGATTTTTTAATGTTTTTTCTTTCATGCTTTCTTTCAAAGCTGATTATCTTTTATTTTCTCTTTTCATTCTTAAATTAGTTTTCTTCTTCCAACACTCATTCTCTCATTGTTTTCTTTTTATTCTTTTTTCCAAAATATAGATATTTCTATTTGTCTTTTTTGTCAAATTCTTTCATTCTTCATTTATTCATTCTTTCTTTCTTTCTTTTTTCTTTCTCTTCCTTGCCTTTTCACATATTTTCTTTTATTGTTTTCTTACGATTCTGTTTTTGCCGAAAACATAGATATAGATATTTTATAGATATTTTTCATTCTTTCTTTCTGTTATTCTTTCTGTCATTCTTTCTTACATTTTATCTTTCTTACGATTTCCTTCTTTCTTTCTTTCTTTCTTTCTTTCTTTCTTATGCACTTATTTTAATTTCTTTCTTTCTTAAATTCCCTTTCTTTTCTTTTCACGCACTCTCTTTCATTTTTTCTTTACAATTCATTTTTTGCCAAGATAGGTATTTCTTTCTTTCTTTCTTTCTTTCTTTCTGTATATATCTTTTTTCTTTCTTTCTTTTTTCTTTCTTTCTTTTTTCTCTGGTATTTCTTCTTGTTTATTGAAGATAACATTTCTCACACATCCAACCACTCTTCCACTTTTCTTTCTTTTTTCTTTCTTTCTTTCTATATCTTTCTTTCTTTCTTTCTTTCTTTCTTTGTTCTCTGGTATTTCTTCTTGTTTATTGAAGAAAACATTTCTCATACATTCAACCACTCTTCCACATTTCCCTCTTTCTTTCTTTCTTTCTTTCTTTCTTTCTTTCTTTTATTCTTTCTTTCTACCAGAGATTTTCAGAAACTAATTCCTTTTATTTAATTCCTCGTAACTTACGTTAATTACAGAGAGCACGTTCACATGCTTAGACAGAGAATTTACCTCGCTTGGAAGAACTATTTTTCCACATATTCATCACCCTTGGCTATTCCTTATCGGTTGACAGCTGTGCAAGCCACTAAGAACCTAACTTGACACAACTGTGCACACATCCCTTGTTCGGTTTCCATAAATGTTTAAAAAGCATCGATGAATACCATTGAGTAACATTTTTCATATGGAAGAATTCATCAACACACCTCAGTTCCGTATTTACTTATGTGACGGCAAACAACAACTTTCAGGACGTAGGCGATCATGTATTCACACTTGCCCCTAGCCCTTGTCGCCCCTAACATTTTTCCTTTTGATATCTTTCCAAAATACCGCTCCATCACCCACTTGCTCAAGCCCATCAAGTATGTCTCACGCTGCTTTCCTCTGTCTTTATTTCTCTCTATCCACCATGTGAGTATCAGACTCTCCAAATCTTCCTTCCTCATTACGTGTCCCAGAAACCTCAGCTGTCACTTCCTGGTGCCAAGTATAAGTTCCCTTTTCGTTTGCATCCTCTCCAAAAGCTCGTCGTTGCTCACATGTTCGGCCCAGGATATCCGCAACATCCTTCTGTAGAACCACATTACAGCTGCTTCAAGTTTTCCCTTCACCTTCGAAGATATTGTCCAACATTGAAAATGATGGAAACGAAAAGGAAATTAATATTGAGCATCAGGAAGAGACAACTAAAGTTCCTGGGACATGCAATGAAGAAAGACGGCTTGGAGAACCTGATACTAACAGGCCAGATAGAGGGAAAAAGAGACAGAGGAAAGCAGCGGATAACATATTTAAAAAGCCTCAGCAGGTGGATGACAGAAAGGGGGCTGAGAGACGTTACAGGAAAAAAGCGTGCTAAGAGCCACCAGGGATAGGGAGACGTGGAAGGCCATGATCGCCTACGTCCTGAAGGGACAAGTTACATAAAAGAATAATAATAATTATTTTCTCTTTTATTAGAGTTGCATTTTTATGTCAAAATTGTAGTCAGTTTTGTTATAGTGAAAAATCAATGCGTTTTGTGTGATCGTTTTGTTAAATATCTATTTCGTGTTCATATAATCTTTTATCTAAAGTCATTGAGGTTTCTCGAATAATAATCGTTCTAGCAATGTACACAAGTTATAGAGTAAATTCTTCCTTCAAGAATTAATAAATTCTTTTTTAATCCAACATTTTTATTGAGTCATACTTTATTATGGTTGATACTCGTATTTAAAAGCGACAGTATTTATAACAACAACCGGCCTGCATATTCAAGAAATGTTCATAAAGTACAAGTACACTCCGGAGAAACCACCGTTTACCGCTCGCTCACAAAGTGTGCCACATAGCTTTATTATTCCTTTTAAGGAAAACACATGTCATCACTACGATATTATTTCTCGAAATACATAACTGGTCAGTTTCCTAAACAAAACGGAAAGAAAGTAATTTCTAAAGAATTAAAGGTTTTATTTTCATATGACATTTTTATATTAATTTTTATTACTTCAATCATTATATATTAGTATTAATTAATTATATATTAATACTAATAATAAACCCACTACATATATTGGTTTTACGACAACCACTCTCTACCATAGACTTACCTGCCATCTTTCTGATCATAATTCAATTAAACAACATTTCTTAGAAAAAGCATAGCCATGTAAATAATATTAGACAGATTTTAATCGATAACACAATAATATTCACACATATACATAGTAAAAAGAACCTTCAGATATTGGAGGCCATCTACATTAAATCAAAGAAACTCACACATAATAAAATCATATTTTCATCTGGTCATAACATATTATATTGCATTTAGACATATGGTTCTGTTAACATTTCGATCTCTCACGCGGTGTGACGTCATAGAACCACATTACAAATTTACTAACTGCGTCTGCTATTCTGTGACTCTTATCGTTGCATAGCAATGTTTTATGTCAACACAAGATAAAATAATCTTTAATGGTGAATGTCTTTAAGTTACCTCTCTGAAGTTGGATCAAGTGAGCCGAAAGCTTAGAACATGCTTAATAAATAAAAAATATCCAAATGATGCACTTTTTTTGTCTTCATTTTTACTTGAAATTAAAGTCAAAATACGTTGTTTAGAATGGCTCATGATTGAACATAACAGACATTCATTGTCTGTTATATTTAACAATATATGTTTAGAATAAATATATATATATATGTATATATATGTGTGTGTGTGTGTGTGTGTGTGTGTGCCTGTAAATTTGTCTTTGAACAGGTCTCGAAAAAACCATTGAGTATAAACTCGGAGGGGAAAAAATGTAAACAAAAAAAGAAACAAACTAAGCACTTGAACATTAGTCAAAGTACTAGTCGAAAGAAAAACCCCGAGACGAGTAACCTCACACGTAAAGCTCTTTAATACACTGGTAGAGCAAATAAATAAGAAAGTAGCCAACTTGCCCTGAAGACCCAATTTGGTGAAACCTTGGGAGGTTCGTTGGCTCTATGTTAGCTATCTTATATAGATAGATAGATAGATAGATAGATAGATAGATAGATAGATAGATATGCAGGCAAACAGATAGATATGAATAGACTAAGATAGATAGATAGATAGATAGATAGATAGATAGATAGATAGATAGATAGATATTGCGTACTTGGGCAACAATGCTTTCATACATGTGTATATATGTAGAACGTCTTTAAAATATTGAAATAGATAGATAGATAGATAGATAGATAGATAGATAGATAGATAGATAGATATGCAGGCAAACAGATAGATATGAATAGACTAAGATAGATAGATAGATAGATAGATAGATAGATAGATAGATAGATAGATAGATAGATAGATAGATATTGCGTACTTGGGCAACAATGCGTTCATACAAGTGTATATATGTAGAACGTCTTTAAAATATTGAAAGTTTTTTTTTTTTAAATAGAGAAATGCACCCGCGATTTTTAGTCACTCAAGAGCTTGGAATGAACGCTCCTTTTTAAAAAACAAAAGAAGAAAAATTACTGCGTTAAAGACAAAACATGTAAGATAAAATGACAACAGCGGAGATATTACAGCCATGAAAATGTCCGGAGAATTGTCCGAAAGCGCTTGGAACGATAATAATGGAATCTTATATTCCTTATCTTCAGAAAAAAAACAAAAAAAAAAACATCAAAATGTGAGAATGCTGGAAAAATGAATAAAATCTTCCTTCTCGACCACATTCAATGGAGCTTGCTTGAAAATATGGTTGCTGTCCTATAATACATTATATATATATCTTTGGTTTGGTGTCTTCTGTTTCGATGACGTCGGTTTCCGAGTTTCTTATATATTTTCGCCTTCATTTAGCCTCTTTAGCCAATTCCCCTTCCCCGAAGATCCAATTTGGTGAAACTTTGGTAGGTTCGTTGGCTCTCTCGGTTAGTTATTTACTTTGTTTGCGTATTGAGTGCGTTTTGTTTTAGGTTACTCATCTCAGGTTTATTTCTTTGACTAATTTGACTTATTTCTTTGTACTTTGACTAATGTTCGGGTGCTTAACTCATTCTTTTTTTATTACTATTTTTTCCTTCCGCGTATGTACTCGGGGGGGGGGTTTCGAAACGAGTATAACGACAAGTTTACATATATATATTTATATAATTGTATTAGTTGTTACAATGGTTTATAAAAACATAGTAACACTACACAAAATATTTTATATTTCGAAGCATCAGTGCTCTTCATCTGGTGATAAGTTGAAATGAAAAATAAATGGCGAAAACAATTTATTCTTGGTAATGTGATATGTAAGTGATGCGTGGGATGGGAATTTAGTATGTTTAAGCCGGTCAGTTAGCAGTTTGTAACCATAGAGATACAGCCTTGGGTTAGGAGATGGGCCGGGGTAGCACTAGTTTTGGACAGGTCCCTTTTTAGTTTTGTCTAGGTAATTCTTATATTGGGATGTAAGGTTTCTTAAGGAAGGGTAGGCATGTTTTATTTTACTACTATCTATGAGTGGATGGAATAGAGTGACGTTTTAGTGTTGTGTCGGTTTGTTTTATTTTAATAATACAATATTCGTTTTTTTGTGGATTTAACATAAATATTAATTACCTTTTGGGGGGATTATTTCATGTGAATGAAGTATTTTTTGGTTAATTAAATTTTAACGAAAAATATTTTTGATGTTTACATAACACTGCTAATTCATCCCTACGGTTCAATAGTTCACCATTGTTGAGGTACTTTAGAATATGCAGATTTTCACTTAAGCATAAAGGGCAGATATCGTTAAGCGAGTTACAGGTTCTCGGTTTTTCCAGGATTTTTCATTTTACTTTGGATTTCTTTTTTGTGTCCTTCAATTTCCAAAGATATGCAGAAAGGGATGTTTGGTTTCGATACATGTTGTTTTTGAATGAAGTTAAGTGCATGTACCAGCGCTGCTTAAAGGGTTTTTTGTAGATCCGATGTAGACTTTACTTACAGTTGGGTTTTCAATTGATGTTATATTGCATTGATAGACAATTGAATCGATTTTACACCTATTTTGTAGTGGGAAATTATTGGGTTTTTTTACAATTGCATGAGATTTTATTTCTGTCTTCTTTATTATTTTGGTAGTTATTTTTATTTTATCCATTGTTCTTGATTATGGATAAGAACAGATGTCTTGGCCGCCATTATTATATTATATTCGTCTTGGGTTAAGTCCAAATTATATGTGGCGAATTCCAGTGCCAAAGTGAAGAGGTCTTTGGATATTGACGGGTAATAGTCAACTATGTCAAATTAAATCAAAGAACAGTTGTTTTTTCTGTTATGTTGTTAACCAATTTATGACATCAGTTGTGTTTGTCCACTGGAGTAACCCAAAGGTTTCGTTCGATTTGTTTATTGATCCTTTCTAAGATCATTTTGCTGATTTTACACGTCTAGTTGGGTTGATGATTCTCGTAAGCAATTTGTCTAGAAATCTGGTTTTTGGCTATACACACACACACACACACACACACACACACATATATATATATATATATATATATATATATGTATATATATATATATATATATATATATATATATATATATAATGAGTTATTGCTTGTTTTTTTATAACTTTTTGTTAATTTTTTTTTATTAAAGTTGTGTAATCCGTTGCAGAAATTTTGTAGAAATTTGCAGTTTTATCTAACTTTACTAAGAGTTTGTCTGATGTTTTTCTGTTTGAAATGATGTGGTCTAGGTGTATTTAGAATTTAGTTTTTTCTTTTGTCGAAGGTGATGTTTTTGATTGCTTTGAATAAATCGTTTTCAAATTTTAATTTTTCACTTGTGGGTGCATTTTTTGGCTTTTAAATCCATTAAGTTCAGGGTCGTTGGATGTCATAACATTATGAAGAAAGAAATGAGCTTTCCATCTCATCCATCTAATTAAATCCTCTGTGTTTTATGGATAAGTGTGTGTGTATTCATAAATTATATATATATATATATATATATATATATAAAGGAAAACTCAACACGTCATATCAGTTATAAACTATAGCTCATTTCAATGAATTTAATTAGCTCATATCATCAGACCTTACAATATTTCCTCCATTTAGTACAAAAAATTACAAAATTATCCTCACCGTTTACGGACTGACACCTATACCTGTATACCTACCTATATATATATGTATGTGTGTGTGTGTGTGTGTGTGTGTGTGTGTGTGTGTGTGTGTGTGAATTCATTGGGAGACGCTCTAAAGTTCTCTATATGTATCTTTCGAGTAATTTCGAGTATATATATATATATATATATATATATACTCGTTTCCCTATAAATTTCTACACAATCTAGAAAATGTCATCAAATATTAAACAAACTGTTCTTTCCAGTCGATTTTAATAAAACGAGTTTGATTGAATCCCTGTTGCCAAATAAAGCATATATATATATATATATATATATATATATATATATATATATATATATATAAGTTGCAATGTTGAATGTTTTTAAGCATATAAAAAATTGCATATTCATATATATGATGTATGCATACAACTATATACGTGTATATATATAATTATATGTACATTCGTATATATATATATATATATATATATATATAAACAATAAACAAAAGCTAAAAGTTCTTGAAGCTATATACATAAAACAGTTGAAACCTAACCTGAACAAAAATAAATTATGATATCTCCACAAATGTTATTAAATCCCGATAATTAATAACAGAAGCCATTGGTTTATTCCAATGACTTCCCATACTTAAAAGCTGTTGTTCTCACGCTCCCGTGGTCATTTGTGACGTCATGAGCTGTGGTGCGATATTCGTTTTCAGCATCTTGTATGCACAAGTTTGTCGTTGCTTGGAAATCTTCCATGTAAACAAAAACAGATTGTCATTATTGTTTATCTGGGAATTGTTTACTATAATGTAATTGATAACTTTGAAAAGGGTTTATGCAAGCCGAAAGCTATGATTGGATTATAAAAAATTATGTATCAATATTGTGATTTTTTTTTTCATTTAAGGATAATGCTATTAAGCATATCAGACAATATGAAAAAATTTACATAAAATAAATACACAAAACTTCTCTATATTATTTAATGAAACAGACATCAATGAAAAAATGGTGCCTAAATACACAATATATATATATATATATATATATATATATATATATATATATATATTGTGTATTTAGGCAGTATTTTTTATTGTTGCCTGTTTCATTAAATAATATAGACAAGTTTTGTCTATTTATTATATATATATATGTATATACAACCATGCACGACTATCCCCTCACACACACACACACACACACACACACATATATATATATATATATATATATATATATGTATATATATTAAATACAATGTTATGAATATTATATATATGTGTATTTATATATATGTGTTTGAATCTTATATTTATGCGTTTGTATATGTGTGTTGTATGTATGTATGTGAGTGTATACGCGAATTGCCAAAAAAAGCGGGATTAGCACCTGTAGTTTTTTTTAATTAGTCATAGGTGGTAAACATATAATAATATGTAAAGAAACAAAGAAATGGGAGACGTTTGAAAGAAAGAAAGGGAGAAAGAAAGACATTAAGAAAGAAACAAAGAAGAAAACGAATAATGAAGAAAGGAAGGAATAGTCCAAGAAACTAAAGTAAGTAAGAAAGAAAGGAAGAAAGTGAAAAGGAAGAAAGAAGAAAGTCAGTGATAATAGAAGACTGAAAAAAGAAAGAAAGAAAGATAAATGTACAAAAAAAAAAAAGACGTGAACAGAAAAATCCGAGGATATTATTAAAAGAAAAATAATAGCAATCAAAATTATAGTCGGAGAAAATAAGGAAAGAAAAAAAAACTTGATAAAGAATATAATACACCAAATAGAAAAAGAAAGAAAGAATACAAAAGAAAGAAGAACAAATAAAAAAAGGTGAAAAAATAAAAACCTGTGAAGAAAAAATTATAGTATAAATAAAAAGATCCTTTTGATTTATAAGCAAAGGAAGGTCGTTAAAAAAAAAAAGAAGGAGACATAAATAAAAAGAAGAGAATAAAGAGGCTGGATAAAGAAAAGGAAGGATTAATAAACGAATGAAAACATTGATAAAAAGTAAAAAGGAAAAAGAAGAAAGAGATATAGAATGAAAGTCAGAATGACAGCCGGCAGGTATTCGCATTTAGTGGTGATGGAAGCGTAATGGTGTTTGTACAGAAAATAGTTTGAAAGTACAAAAAACTTTGCCAATTTTACTAATAAGCTTTGAACAAGTGTTGAACAAACACAGGTGTAAATGAAGAAAGTTATGGACGGGGATGGAGAGAAGGACTCGTTTAAAGACATTAACCCCGTACAGTTATGCGTAAATGTGTGTATACTTCTAAAGACACAATTGCATTTAACAGACGATGTGGCGGGTTAGGGGCGCGATCGTCATCCAAAGGCTCCTCAATCTTGCAAAAACTCCCGCAAGTAATGTTAAAGCTGAAGGAGTAGAAAAGTTGACAAAATTAATGGTTGAAAGATCGATGAATTTTATTAAATGTAAAAACAGCGAAAAATACTTTTTTTTTTTTTTACTTTTGTTTAACAGCATATCAACCTCTGTGGATTATTTCATACAAAAAGGAGAGTTTTTAAGGTATTTTATTTAATGTTCGGTTAGACTGAGAAAGTTGATTTAGTCAGATCTTGATGTAAAATTTATTTTTATTTTTATTAGAAAACTGAAGATGTCTTCTAGTTTTGTATTTAAAAATATATTGCTGGTATTTTTTTCCTTCAAAATGTATGATAATATTTTTTCCTTCAAAAATGTATAAAAGTGTATTTTTATACTTTCATAGTGTTTTGACGCCAGTTTTGGGATTAAATATTTGTCAATAGCTGCGATCCTAGCAAGTGCTACCACTCCGGGTCAGGGTGGACCTGTGAACAACAGAAATTAAGAGGTTATTCCATGCTCCTCACAACCTTCTGATCAGAGGCCTTGCTACCGGATGCAGTTTACATTCATACCCAGGATATAATCATAGTTTATTCATGTATATGTGATATTGTGATACTAAGATATTGTGATACTAACAGTTTTCAACTCGATACCTACCTAAACTGATGAAAAAAACTATTTTTTCCTGTCTTAATAGTCAGTCTCATCAATTCAATAAGGTCAACTGGCAGCTAATCTAAAAAAAAAAAAATGACATACAACCTGTTGTTAAATGGAGCAAGTAATCGCTTTTTAATCTCAACGCCTCCAAAACAAGACTGATCACTTTTACTCTCAGAGAACCATTTTTGCCTGAGTAAGGCTGATGCTAATTTTCCTTTTAAGCACAATATGCAGATACTACCAGCACGTCAGGGTCTGGCCTTTCTTGATATACTCCCGATTATGTTTTGTTAGTCTCCCGCTCAACTGCACACCACACATAATACTCAAGTATCTGCAGCAACCATAAACCAGCCAACACTAAACTCAGCAGCACACTTTTCATTATTTAAAAAGGTGCTAGAGTAACCATAGGTATTTGGGACAGGTTCATTAGAAGGCAATGTATGATACCTGATCTTACCTGAAACTTGCTGTTTAATCCTCATATTCAGACGCTGTGTATTTCTCAACCACAATT
Source organism: Ascarosepion bandense (assembly GCA_037127315.1). Taxonomy (NCBI): domain Eukaryota; kingdom Metazoa; phylum Mollusca; class Cephalopoda; order Sepiida; family Sepiidae; genus Ascarosepion; species Ascarosepion bandense. The sequence continues at coordinate 1,867,271 of JBBBDQ010000377.1, read as the reverse complement.
ATATTTATAAATCACAAAATTTACTTGATGAAGGCGGAAAACGTCCTTGCGACTAGAACAAAAAATAGGTCGGGTTATGGAACACCCATAGAAACTCCGCCGAGAAATAACAAGCACAAACACTAGATAAAATTTGTTTAGGTCTAGCTTTCACAGTCAGATCCAATCCAGGGAAGTCTCAGGTAAATAGCATTTTTTTTTAAACTATAATCGGTTTGATCTTTCTGATCTCGGCAATCTTGTTGCGGATAAAGGAATGAACAATATTAGGGGGGATACCCCCACACCGCATAAGCTCCTCGCAAGAAAATTAAAATAAAAGCCAGATCATTAAAGCCCTCTGTGAATTAGAGTTTTAATAAGGCTTATAAGGAGTATATTTGTATATTTGGTCCTGCAAACCATCTCTTTGTAAACAGAGTGAATGTTTTCTGAGACTTGCTATCATTAATCTCTAGCACTTCTTTCTCTTTTATATTATAATTTCTCTCTCTCTCTCTGTTTCTCTCTCTCTGTTTCTCTCTCTCTCTCTCTTCCCTTCTCTTTGTTCATTCCATGATTTATTTTAATCTAAGTTAATTTCCCGATGATGCCCGAAGAGCGGTAGCAAAACTGTTTGCTTCGTTTTTAAAATATATAATTGAATTCAACTTTTCAGTTTCATATCTATTATCAGGTTCTGTACCTCGTTGTGGTGCAGTAGAGAGCGGCTTGAAACGAGAAAGCGGGTGCCGAGTTCGAATTCCAGTTGAATTCCCTGCATTCACTTACGATCAAATACACTTGGGAAAGGTATTAATCCGTCTCTTTCCTCCAGTTAAATAACAGGACAGATTGGAGTCTATAGCCTTGGCTGGCAACCAGTCTACCGCAGAAAGCAATGGCAAATTACTGCGGGATAATCATCTATCTAGTCAATCATGTCTCTTTCGAGACATAATCGCCCAAGCGTTTATCACGTATGGCAATTAAACTGACTGACCTAAAAATATCTTTAAATTCATGAATATATACTTTTTGCTCTTATTATATTGCATTGAGATCTGTTCTATTAAGATCTGATAAATATTCATATTTTGATGTGTATCTGCGCGTATACATGCACATATATACTTATTTATGTCAATAGGTAGGTCTGTCTGGCTCACTAGGTATTCTTTACTTATTCCGCTCTAGCTAAGTATTGAGCGCTTTTTGTTAGTTGACTACTCGTATCGGGTTTTTTTTCTTTTGGCTACGTACTGACTCGGTCCGAAACCTTTTGACTGATGTTCATATACTTAGCTCTTTCTTTTTTAAAAAAACCGTTTTTTTTCCTTTTTTATAGATTCGTGGAAGGTTTTTCGACACGAGTATAGTTATAATCTCTTATATATATATATATATATATATATATGTGTGTGTGTGTGTGTGTGTGTGTGCGTGTGTGCATAGTCATCCGCAGACAGATCTGTTTCGCTGTATCACAGCTCATCAGTACGGTTAGACATCCGATTGCTTTTTGCCCAGGATTGAGACCCGACCGAATTGGCGTCAGTCGGCGACTCTACCTCTGAGCTAAGGGCGCTCGATAGAAGGAGGCAGACTTTTTAGCGTGTATCATCATTATTCACACGCCCAACAGCTGAGAGTGTTCTAATTCATAGCTGAATGAACGATGCGTAGATGCCCGAGTAGTTACTGTTTTTCAAAGTCTACCATTCTTCCAGAGTTCTCAATCAGGGTGTGAGAGCGTGCAAAGGACTACTTTTTCTTGGATTTTTTCTTCAAATACGCCATAAATTTCCAATGGGGTCAAGACTTTGTGTTAATTCTGCTGATATGAAAATATTTTGTAACAATTGATACCGTCTTCTTCAGATATTTGTCATGTTGTAACATCCAGTAACACCCCCCCCCCAAAAAACAGGGTTCGTGCAATTTGTATTATATTATTTTTTGAAAATAGCCAAATATTACCCTTTATCCATGATAACCTGTCCTCTCAGTAGTTCCCCTGGTCCAGAAGCAGCAAAACATCCCTAGAGCAAAATGCTTCCACCTGCATGCTTTATTGTAGGGATGGAACATTTTGTTTTGTGAGATTCACTTTTCTCTATACATAATTTGAGTTCATGTGACCAAATAACTCTAGTTTGGTTTCATCTGACTATAAAACAGAGATCCAATATTTATTATCATATTCTAGGTGATTTCTTGGATAATTTAATCAGTACTTTAGGTGTTTAGCTTTAATCAAAGGAGTTTTCCTAAGGCGATAAGCACGAAGTCCTGCTCAACGTAAACATTTAGTGAGTGTAGCTTTTTTTCTTTTTCTCCAAACGCCTCTCTATACATATACTTTCCGCACACTGTTTTTGTAGTGGATTTTACTTTATCTTATCTCTCCATCTCTCCCCCCAGTATCTATCTCTCTCTCTCACTCTCTCTCTCTCTCTCTCTCTCACACACACATACACACACATTCTGTCTTCGATTAATCTCTCATTGTCTGTCTGTTAGTGACAACCTATATAATCTTGTTGGTTTAGCTTTGTCTGACCCGAAGACACAATAATAGACGCCTAATGTGGATCAAACTGAATAAATAGTCATCAGAAAAAAGACCAACCCAAAATGCCAAATACAGGTGTGGGATACTAAAATCAAGCAGGTACAAAAATTTAAATACCTAGGAAGCGTTCTAACAGAAGACGTAAAAGTGCGACACAGACATCCGAAGGCGAATTGGCATAGCGAAGGACGCGTTCCAGAAGCAGAGTTAAGTATTAAGACACAGAAAACTTACACTAGAAACAAAGAAAAGAGTACTAGATTGCTATGTGATGTTAGTTTTTTAATATGGCAGTGAATGTTGGACAATATCATCAAAGATGAATGAAAATCTTGAAGCAACTGAAATTTGGTTTCACAGAACATGTGGGCAATGATAAGGTTTTGGAAAGAATGGTAACGAAAAGAAAATTAATAGTGAGTATCAGAAAGTGATAACTAAAATGATAACATGCAATGAGGAAAGAGGGTTTGGAGAACCTGAGACTAACAGGCCAGATAAATGGGAAAAGAGACAGGGGAGAGCAGCGGATAACATATTTGAAGGGTCTGAGCAGGTGGATGACAGAACTGGGTTTGCGTGGTGTTACAGGAGAAAGCTTGCTAAGAGCCACCAGTGATAGGGAGACGTGGAAAGCCATGATCGCCCACGTCCTGAAAGGACAGAGCACATAGAAGAAGAAAAAGAAGAAGAAGAAGAAGAAGAAAAAAAAAGAAGAAGATGTGTGGATCGTACTCACTGTACAAATAATGGCTTACTCAACTCTCGTGGTAACCACTGCTTGTCAAAACAAATTTCTGTGTTGTAGCGAATTATAGATTTATCAGACACAAGGCTCTCCTTATTGAGCAGCTAGTAAGGATGACAATTCCTACATCATTAAACGTTTGCTAATCGCTACTTCCAAGCGTCGGGGGTGTAGGTATTTACGTTTTTTTTTTAAAATTAGTAAGGTACGAAGCCATCGAGTGAAAGAAATCTTATGAAAGATCTATCATCACCAATAAAAATTTATGAAGGTGACTGATGAATTATCGTTACACGAATTGCCTAATGAGAGTGCAAAAAAAAATATCGCATTTCCACCTTTATAGGCTTAATATATTTATGATATAGTAATACATTAATACAAAGGAACAAAGGGAAATGAGTTATTTCCGTGGCCTAGGTTTCAACGTTTTGGTAACATCAGGCGATCAATATCAATAACTGATTTTACCGTTTTACAAACGCACGAACAGGGAGTTTTTTTAAACATGCGCGACAGGAATTTTCAAACAATGAAAAAATTTTCAAAGTTAAGGAGTTATTTGAGAAACTTAAAACACTTTCATCCTTGCTTGTTTGATCCTAGTAAGTATTTCTAGGCATGATTACATTTGGACATAATTTCTGATAATTCATTTAGTAATTTTTTTTCTTTCTGGGAACAACAAAATAGCTAATTTTTCCTCCTGGCTTAATCTGTATACTTTACCACCAATGTATGGTTTGGCAATTTTTAATATACTCTAAGTTATATCAAAAGTTCTACAGTATAATTGTATTGAACACTTTTTAATAAAACTATAAACCAGTCAAATTTAATGATGACAAAAAACTATCAAATTATATATATATCCAAATGAATAAGGAACGAAGTCTTCCTCTTTGTTAAACCCAAACGCCGGGTCATCAAAAGGTTGTATATGACTATCCATTACTTCCTACATTTAAACCTGGTGCCTTTATTTGACTCCTTCATCATGTCTCTTTTAGTTATTTTTCTCTTTCTCACCCGTTTTCCTCTTTTTGTTCTTTATTCCATCAATGTCATTTTACAAACCTCCTTTCTTCGTTTCTCATTTTCCTTAACCCCTTTACCTCGCACACAAAAATTTACCAATATAAGGAAGCGAATTTTCCATCTCTCTTCAAAAAATAGCATTTACTACCTGATGAGACACTGCTACTTCAATGTCGAAACAAAATGTACACTTTGTAGTAGATTATAATTTGAACATGTTCTAAATTATAATTTATAATAAAAAAATAAATATATATATATATATATATATATGTGTGTGTGTGTGTGTGTGTGTGTGTGTGTGTGTGTCATTAATTCATGCCACACATAAAAAATATAACATATGCATACAATAAGCAGTATGAAAGGGACGAAAAGCGAGAGGCTTTTAATTGTAATATTTCCCAAAGAAAAAAACGGATAGGCAAGTGGTATAGTTTATGTACTTAGTGAAACCAGGTGGTTTCTCTTGCTCGCCATAACACTGTGGACTTGCGATATCTCTTTTCTCCACTAGTTTTCATAGCTAAATGTAAACCGTCAGAAAACACCGAAATGTAGAAACCTAGGTCGCAAAATAACACGTTTCCAAATGAAAAATATTCAAAAGTTCTACTATATAATTGTATTGAATACTTTAAACACAGCTGTGTACTGGTCTAATTTAATTCTGACCAAAAATTAACTAATTATGAATATATATAGTCATCCGCAGATAGATCTGTTTCACAGCTCATCAGTACGGTTAGACACCTGCTTCTTTTTACCTAGAATTGAAACCCAACCGAATTGGCGTCAGTCGGCGATTCTGCCTCTGAGCTATGAGCGCTCGGTAGAAGGAGGTAGATTTTAGCGCATAATGTATCATACGCCAGTAGTAAGAAAAGAGCTCTAATTCATTACTGTCACGCTCATGGAGAGAGAGACAATAGCAAGGCAGCGTTGGCTCAGTTCATTCTCTTTACCAACAGTTATTAAACTTCACTACCTGTTATTGCCGCGTTTTTGCTCTTTAACCGTGTCTAATTATTTTATTTTTCTGCAAAAGTTATATCATCGAGTAGTATATATATATATAGTTATCCGCAGACAGATCTGTTTCTCTGTATCACAGCTCATCAGTACGGTTAGACAGCCGATTGCCTTTTACCCAGGATTGAAACCTGACCGACATGGTGTCAGTCGGCTACGGTAAAAGAGCCAGACGTTTTAGCGTGTATATGAATATTATACACGCCCAATAGCTGAGAGTGTTCTAATTTATTGCTGAATGAACGATGCGTAGATGCCAGAGTAGCTGCTGTTTTTCTATGTCTACCATTCTCCAGAGTATATATATATATATATATATATATATATATATATATATATATATATATGTATGTATGGATGGATGTATTTAGGCAGCAAATTCTCTTTTTAGGCATCCTGATTAAATGAATTACAAACATTATGTGCGCTTATTTTTAACAAAATACAATCATACTAATGAATAAAATTCCGCGTATTATCATGAAATAATGGGATAAATGCGGTGTAACTGTTAAAGTTGATTATATTTATCATTTTCCGAGTACTTTCAATCTCTTTCTGATATCATCTTCAGGAGTACAGTTGTATAACAAAATAACTATAAAATTCTGTTGCTATATTGCTGTAATTTTTTTGCTTTAAATTAAATGCATGACAGTTATGCGTAGCGCTTGCTAGGACGTGAAAATTATGCACGATAGAAATTTTGTGTTGTAATGTCATGGTCATGTTTATAAAAAGAAGAGTTTTTCAAGCTTTCATATGTGCATGATCATTTTAGCTTTAATGTTTTTTTCTCGTTTTCAGCTTTAATATTTCATATTCTCACGTACATTTATGTCAATCGCCTCGTTTTAATGAGTCTGTGTTCGCCACTATTTTTACTTTCTCTCTCTTTCTCTCTCTCTCTTTCTCTCTCTCTCTTTCTCTCAAATGAGTTTATGTTTTTACTGCATCCGAACAATCTATGTATCAATCTTAGTCTGTTCATATCTATCTATCTATCTATCTATCTATCTATCTATCTATGATCATGTCTGCCTATCAATATATCTTGCTTAGTCTGTTCATATCTATCTATCTATCTATCTATCTATCTATCTATCTATCTATCTATCTATCTATCTCAGTCTGTTCATATGTATCTATCAATCTATCTATGTCAGTTCATATCTATCTATCTATGTCTGATCATGTCTGCCTTTCTAAGTCTGTTCATATCTATCTATCTATCTATCTATCTATCTATCTATCTATCTCAGTCTGTTCATATCTATCTATCAATCTATCTATGTCAGTTCATATCTATCTATCTATGTCTGATTATGTCTCTCTATCAATATATCTTTCTTAGTCTGTCCATATCTATCTCTCGATCTATCTCAGTCTATTCATATCCATCTATTTTTTTCGATTCATATCTATCTACTTATCTATATATCCAGCTAGCTAGCTATTTATCTATCTATGTCTGATCATATCTGTCTATCAAGATATCTTTCTTAGTTTATTCATACTTATCTATCTATCTATCTATCTATCTATCTATCTATCTATCTATCTATCTATCAGCCTGCGATGTCACACAATATATCTGCACATACACACAAGCACAGATACATACACTCAATATCACACATTCTATTTCCAGACGCTTACACCCTCACACGCACACACTGCCGACCTGACTACGTCTCTCTCTCACTCGCTTTCTCTCCTGCTTGCCAATTGAAAACGACGGCTAACAAACCTGATCTTTCTAAACCCGACTTCTCTCTTCTAATTTTGAGAAATCCTTCTCGTCCTCTCGGTTTCACAGACACATTCAGTAACCTCTGGTCCCGTGCCCAGAAGAACAACATCTTTTCGTTGGCGTAACAGCACCACGTCTCCCTATACTGACGCTGCCCTGGTAATTTCTTGTTCATTCAAAAATCACTGGGTCGACTGTCAGTCAGATGAAACTGGTGTGTTTGGCAGCAGGAAACCACGTCCAGGCGATTTGACATGCTACAAGCGAAAGGAGGGGCTTGATTTGCCATATATATATATATATATATATATATATATATATATATGAAACTTTTAAGTATTACATTTTTGTATAGCTATACAAATTAATATATATATATATAGTGTTTATGAAAGGCAGCAATCCCTCTTTTATACAAGTTTCGTTAAAAATAGCAGACAGAGTGCTATGGTTAAGTTTTTATATAATCTTTCATGTGAACGTATCATGCTTGTTTTTGTTTTTAGATAAATTATACAAAAATTGTTTTATTTCTTCAAGCACTTTCGGATATACTTTTAGCCATTTTCAAGGATGAATTTTATTCTACTTTTAACTGAATATATAATTTTTGTATCTGTATTTAGAGTTGTAGAAATGCTTTATATTCTAAAAACGGTGAGTCCATTGTGGCCGTGTTCATCGTTGACATTGGTGAGTGTTGCTTTTTCTTTTTCTATTAATAATGATTCCATTATTTTTTTCCTTGTGTATTTAAATGAGACCTAGTAGAGGCATGGTCATTGAGATTTAACGTGAGTCTTCTTGTTAAACTTGTTATTGCATATTCAATGTAATTAATGAATGTAATTTATGGATTTGGATTGATCAAGAACACACCTCTTTAAGGGACGTAAATTCATGAATGATATTAGTTCTCTATAGTTTAGATCTTGAAGTTGAATTGATTTTTTGTTTTTTTGACGAAGTGTTTGCGGTTTTACAGTTTGCGTAGTGGATAATTAATTTAGTTTTCTTTTTTATAAGAAAGTAATGGCAACCTACTGCGGTAAAATCTTCTGCCAGTCAGTCAGAGTTTTCTTTTTCCAGACATGATTGCCCAAGCGTGTATCCCTTATGACTCTTAACTGACTGACTGATATCAATTGAAGCTGCGTATTTCCTTATAAAGTTTCTCTCTCTCTCTCTCTCTCTCTCTCTCTCTCTCTATATATATATATATATATATATATATATATATGCATATGTATTTGCATAAATATGAATGTACATATCTTTGATCATTTATACATATATGTGTGTGTGTAACTTTAAAGGTATATATATCTACAGGGTGCGATGAAGAAATTCTCGTCTAAATCAAGCAAAAATATATATAACACTGACATCTCATTGTAACATTCAGTTAGTTAAGTGCCATACGTGATATACGCTTGGGCGATCATGTCTCGAAAGAGACATGACTGACCTGGCAGAAGATTATCCCGCAGTAGGTTGCCATTGTTTTCTGCGGTAGACTGTTTGCCGACTAAGGCTATAGAACCCAATCTGTCCTGCTATTTAACCCATAACTGGAAGGAAGAGACGGATGAATACCTTTTCCAAGGGTATTTGCGCGTAAGTGAATATAATGGATTCAACTGGAATTCGAACTCGGCTCCCCGGCTTCTCGTTCCGAGCCGATATCCACTGTACCACAAACATTTACCAAAATGACACAAAATATATTGACATACTAAAGAGTAAATTGATTCATTAAAATCGCCATTCCAGATAACGTTGGAATCTCCTGCACCTCTTCAGGATAGTCTCCTTGTTTAATTAGACAAATGCTGCCATAATCTTTGTCTTCAGTTTATCTTTGGTGTTACAAGGAGTTTTGTTAGTCTCTCGATCCACTGTGCTCCACATATAATAATCAAGGGGGTTGCAGTTTGGGGAGTTAGGTGGCTTAAGGGGTGATATGGTCGCTGAAATTGTCTGACATCTATGACTGGGCTCTCCTGCTGATGTGGCATTATGCAGTTCTATTGCCAGACATATATTCTTTCAGAAGCCACTCTCTTGACCCAGATCAGCACTAATTCCTCAGGCAACTTGTGAAAAGATGTCTGGATGCACAACTTTGCCATCATTATGTTGACGGGATACATCGTCCAACTCTTACTGAATCCTCTGTATTGTCCTCAAATATACACTACCGGCCATAATTATTAGGCCACCCCAGTTTTTTTTAAAGAAGTTATGTATTTCATACTAATTTTAGTATTTATTGCCAAATGAAAATAGAATGGTTCTTTTGTTATTATTACGTTGTAAAATTTTACAAGTCAAGGAATCAAGGTTGTAGGGCATCATATGCACTGCAGCCTTAGCACACATATTTTTTTCTGGACAGGAAAGAATTATGTATCTCAACATTCTCTCGGCTGGTTTTGAATTTAGAAGTTTTCCTTCTTCTAGTTCAGTTGACCTTAAAGGCTATAGAATTCAGTCTGTCTTGGATGGGTGGCGGTATTCATGAATTTTCCAAGGGTAATAGTACGTAAGTTATTGCAATGAAATCTTATATGTGCCTCCTATATGTACACTACCGGCCATAATTATGAGGCCACCCAGATTTTTTATAAGAAATGATGTATTTCATACTATTTTTAGTATTTATTGCCAAGTGGATAATTCTAAATCCAAATAGAATGTTTTTGTTTTTGTTATTATTACATTGTAAAATTTTACAAGGCAAGGAAGCAAAGATGAGCTCGTCCGAATCACACAAAATTGTTTTCATTCTTTCAAAGATGAAACTGCAGTATAGGTAATTTTTAAATATTTATAAATTCATTTGATGCACATGTTATTGTGCAGTATTAACAAAAGAACCATTCTATTTTCATTTACAATTATCCACTTGGCAATAAATACTAAAAAATAGTATGAAATACATTATTTTTTAAAACACTGGCGTAGCCTAATAATTATGGCCGGTAGTGTACATAAAAACTCTCTGAACTGTTCGTATTGGAGTTTAGAGCACGAATGCCAAGCACTACAGGAAGCCTTTTCCCAGTTTCTTGTGAAGTAATTTGCATCATGTTGCTCTTTTGATCACAGATACTGTGCAGACGACAAAATAAAAAAACAAACAACACGCATGCTTGAAATAAAAAATTATAAAAAGGCGACAATTTAAACATCGTAACCTATAAAAAGGCGGCAATTTAAACATCGTACCCTATATATAGGGTACGATGTTTAAATTGTCGCCTTTTTATATACGATGTTTAAATTGTCTCCTTTTTATAGGGTACGATGTTTAAATTGTCGCCTTTTTATAATTTTTTTAAAATTTCACCTGTGATGATAGGTATTGCAGGTTCGAATCCTGCCGAATGAAACACATTTTCCTAAAAAAATTTATCGTAAATAATCAGGCCGGTGGAAATAAATATACATACATGTTTGATTATAAAGCAGAATACCTACTTAAATACGACTATCGATCAAAAATAATGTTTAAACAAATAATTTCAAATTTTCGGTTGTTTATAACCATTTCGTTAAGCTTCGTTAAAATTTAAATTATATGTGTATAATATGTATTATAAGCATGTAAATATGCTTTGTATACTCATGTCTTATTGTTTTTATCGCTCTATATCTTTCTCCCCCCAGGATCCCCCTACTCATAGAACCTCCTACCTCTACCAAAAAGCTGACTGGGAAGCCTTTCGCGATTTCCTCTGCGACGTCCCTTGGGGAAAAGTGTTTGACCTATCAGTTGATGACTGTGCCTCTGAGGTCTCGTCATGGGTGAAAGCTGGCATTGATGCCTTCATACCCACCAGGAAGTATTGCTTAAAACCTCATTCCCCTCCGTGGTTCTCTCCAGCCTGCTCAGCCGCCATTGCCCACAGGAACCATTACTTCCATCTATTCCAGAGACAGCCAACTGATCACAATAGGCGCCTGTTCACATCCGCTCGCAGTGAGTGCAAGAGAACTCTAAATGACGCCAAACAGTTGTTTGCGGAGAGAATGCGACAGCACTTAGCTGACCGCAAGTTCGGCTCCAAGGACTATTGGAGGATTTGTAAACGAGTGCTCAACAATAGGAAATCCTCAATACCTCCTTTAATCCATGGATTTGACGTTCTCACGTCATCTGCTGAGAAAGCTGAGTGCTTTGCCCGCAGATTCTCATCCAACTCCACACTCGACTCGTCCGGAGTGCACCCACCCGACTTCCCTATTAGAACTGAGGCCAAACTGCATGACGTGTATATTACCCCGACAATAGTATCCAGAGTAATTTCAAAACTCGACCCCCATAAGGCGTGTGGAGACGATGGAATCCCGGTGATAGTCCTTAAGAGGTGTGCCCCAGAACTTTCCCCTGTCCTCTCTAAACTGTTTAACTACTGCCTTTCTGCTTCCTGCTTTCCTGCATGCTGGAAATTCTCCTCAGTCGTTCCTGTCTTTAAGAATTGTGGTGAACCCTCGGACCCATCCAACTATCGCCCTATCAGTCTCCTACCAATATTCGGGAAAGTGTTCGAGGCTATAATAAATGCTGAAATAGTTCATCATCTCACCGCCCACAAGCTGTTCTCCGACAGGCAATATGGATTCCGATTTGACAGGTCCACAGCCGACCTGCTAACTACTGTAACGGAGTACATGCTACAGGCCCTTGATGAGTCTGACGAGGCTCGCGCGGTTGCTCTGGATATCTCCAAGGCTTTCGACAGGGTTTGGCACCCTGGCCTCCTATGCAAACTACGCGGTTATGGTATTACCGGTCGCCTGCTTGACCTAATCCAATCTTTCTTAAATAACCGCAAAATGAAGGTCGTTCTGAATGGGCGTGCCTCTTCGTCCTACAGCACGAATGCTGGTGTCCCACAAGGCTCTATCCTGGGCCCAACGCTCTTCCTTATTTTCATCAACGACCTCCCAGATGAGATCAGGTCCCAAGTAGGCATCTACGCAGATGACACTACAATATACTCCCGCTCCAGTAAGAAACCTGTCGTGGCGGACAGACATAATCTCGCTGCTGACCTTGAGCGGGATCTACACTCTGTGGTGAACTGGGGCAAGAAGTGGCTTGTCAACTTTAATTCCTCTAAGACCAAGCTGTTGTCTGTCAACCATTACAGGCAACCTCTTCTGCCTCCCATAAGCATGGACCAGATGATTCTCCCGGAGAGTAATACACTACGCCTCCTCGGACTTACCCTGTCCTCAGACCTCAAATGGAAGCACTATATTGAATCCATAGCAAAATCTACTGCTAAGAAGATTGGGTTACTATGTCGATCCAGGATGTTTTTTCCACCTGAATCCATCCTGCATATATACAAGTCAACCATCCGTCCGTGCATGGAGTACTGCTGCCATTTATGGTCAGGTGCCCCTGCCGTTCTCCTCAGTGTTCTTGACAAGCTCCAAAGGAGAGTCTGTAATGTGATAGGTACTGATCTGGCGACTCGTCTGCAGCCACTTTCCCATCGTCGAAATGTGGCCTCCCTCTGTCTCTTCTATAAATACTTTCATGGCTTCTGCTCGGATGAGCTTAAGTCACTGATGCCTCCTCAACAGGTGTTTACCCGTTCAACCAGACTGGCAACTGGGTCCCACCCATTCACAGTCAGGTTAGCCAAACGCAGACGACAATTCTACTCCTGCAGCTTCCTCTCTCGCACTTCCCGCCTGTGGAACTCACTCCCGTATTCTTGCTTTCCTGACGGCTACGACCTCCAGAAATTTAAAAGCAAAGTTAATACTCACCTACTAACCACTGGCCTCTAGCTCTCTCTCCCCTCCCCTGTATAACCTTCCCTTTCTCTCCGCCCATGTACCTGTCATTGCACCTGCTTTCTCAGTTTTCTATTGTTCCTTTCTAACTAGCTTGTACTCCTCACTCTTTTCTAATTAATCTTTCTACATTTATGTAACCCCCTGCACATCAGTGGCGTTTCTGCCTTGCTCGGGGTGAAATGATTAAAAAAAAAAAAAAAAAATATATATATACTATATATATATATTTATTTACTATATATATATATATATATATATATATATATATATATATATATATAGTAAATAAAAGACTGCAAAATCTGTCGTGACACTTTCCATTCAGAAAAAAGAGTATCTACAGACAAAATAAACATTTTATTGATAGATGTAATCCTCTATTCAAATGCATTTTGTCACTAGTCTACCTGTACTATTCGAAAATGATGGTAGATTTGTTAGAAGGCCTTTATAGGTGTTGTGGAGTAGTTTTCGCACTGAAGGTTATAATCGTGCTATGCCGGTTGCTAATCGACTTAACGTACCCAAAATGTTAGGTACTTGGTAATCTTCCACTGAAAACTTACTCCTTAGTATTCGTCTAACTGCCGACTAATATTAACTGCCTTGGAGTTCTACTGAACTCCAATAGAACTCCTAAGAACTCTTATAAACTTCTCTAGAACGCGTCAAGAACTTTTTGTTAACTCTTATTAATATAGGAGGGAGTGTCCATTATCTGAGGAATAGGTGTGTTTCCCCATAACAATAGGAAGATACAATGAAACAGAATATTGAGATTCCATAATGCAGAGATAAAGAATTCACAAAAGAAAAAAGAAAACATTCAGTGGAATATACAATTAACCAGTTACCTTTATATTTTTAGTCTTTCAATAGCATTACCATTTATTGGTTACTCCTGGTATTATATAAACCATTTTTGCTCAGTATCTTTTTGATTTTAAAAGTTGTATGTGTTTCATATAACAGTGAAATGGAATTATTAGAAGAAAAAAGATTAGCAACAGAATAAAAAATGGCCACGATATGGCCTTATTTCAAGACTAATTTGAAGCGATATCATCTTTTAATATACAAAGTTATCTGAGTGCTTCACATAAAAGGCTTGAACAAATAAGACTGCAATTTCAGAAACGTAGGCGTAAAGGAACTGTTTAAATAAACGTTCCCTTTTGCTCGAAAACTTCTTTTCTCTAAATGCAGAGAAATATTTTATTTCTTAGGAATAAAGGAAGTAAGCACTCCTAAAATTAGTACCGTAAATTTATTTACCTCTCATGAAAATGTATAACTAAATACATATTGATAATTATTACATAGTTTGATTTATTGTGTTATTTACGAAATCATTCCCTAAGAAAACTTTAAATGTTTATCCTTCAATATATACACAGGGAAATTCTACAGAAATTACTTTAAATATCTTCAGTATCTTAATTAGTTTATATATATATATATATATATATATATATATATATGTAACTGTAAATTTGTCGTTGAACACGTCTCCAAAAAAAACCACCGAGTATAAACGAGGAGGGGAAAAAAATAGAAACAAAAATAGAAACGAACTAAGCACTTGAACATTAGTCAAAGTACTAGTCGAAAGAAAAAAAAAAAGACGAGACGAGGAACCTAACACGTAAAGCGCTCAATACACTAGTAGACCAAACAAGTAAGTAGTTAACCTAGAGAGCCAACGAACCAACCAAGGTTTTACCAAATTGGATCTTCAGAGAAAGTTGACTCTCTAGGTTAGCTACTTATGTATATATATATATATATATATATATATATATATATATATATATGTGTGTGTGTGTGTGTGTGTGTGTGTGTGTGTGTGTGTGTGTGCCAGAAAGAGTAAGGCTTACAAAATATATATAACCAAAAAGGAAAATAATAAATAACCTTGACGGAAAAATGACAAAACACTTAAAACTCACTGGCAAATGACTTTAATAAAAAAAAGTATTTCGCTATTCTTGATATGAGACTTATTTAAAAGAATCAAAAAACATAAAGAATTTAAACAATGCAAAACACATTTTAAAATAAAATGAAGAATATACAAAATAAATTTGAAAAACGTTGCGTAAAATCCATTCATGATAAAAATTTAAATAAAATAATATTTAACCATATGATGGATATTTTTTTTAATCATATCATCCCAAGCAAGGCGAAAACGCCACTGATGCGCAGGGGGCTACGTAAGAGTGAAAAGAATGGAAAAGAGAAAAACCGGAAACCACATCCTAAACAGAAAACAAGAGATGAGCCGCTTCACCTATTCAATAGACGTGGGTGGAGTGTGAACCGGGAAAAAAAGAGTGAAAAGAATGGAAAAGAGAAAAACCGGAAACCACATACTAAACAGGAAACAAGGGATGAGCCTCTTCACCTGTTCAATAGACATTAGTGGAGTATGAACCGGGCGATAGTTTAGTCTATCTACTCCAATTGAAAAATAAATAAATAAAATAAAATAAAATGTTTGAAAAGATTAGAAAAGAGAAAAATCGGAAACCACATCCTAAACAGGAAACAAACAATAAGCCTCTTCACCTGTTCAATAGACGTGGGTGGAGTGTGAACCGGGCGATAATTTAGTCTATCTACTCCATTTGAAAAAATAAATAAATAAAATAAAAAAGAGTGAAAAGATTGGAAAAGAGAAAAACCAGAAACCACATCCTAAACAGGAAACAAGGGATGAGCCTCTTCACCTGTTCAATAAACATGGGTGGAGTGTGAACCGGACGATAGTTTAGTCTATCTATTCCATTTGAAAAAATAAAATAAATTAAAAAAATAGTGAAAAGATTGGAAACTTACAAAACACTTCACTGTATGTATTTGTCTTGAGAGTTCTGATTCTAATTGAAACTTTTGCAAACCTGATTAACAGAGAAGAATTAAAGCGGAAATATAATGAAAGGATATGATTTTCTGAATTTTCCATCGTAAATTTACGCCCAGGATTATAGAACATACATTTTTTAAAGTAATTTCAGCTCAGGCAAGGCGGTGAAGCCACCAGGAGAATACTAGCAGTATAGCCCGGCATTGCTTGGATGTAATGAAGGGCTTTAAAACTAATCTATGGTCCTGGAGCTCAGGACGTTGGTAAGAAAGACTAAAAAGCAATAGTTGTTTCCAGTTAAAGCGAAACTGTAGACTGAAAGAAAAATGAATGGATGTAAGTCAAATTTTGATTTTCTGGTATCGATATCAAATACATTTTTTGTCGTAAACTGAATTTTGATGGTTAAATAAGTCCTCTAAGTAAATGGTGTCATGGCTGAGACTAAGAACTACAATTATACCTACTTAGAGCCAAGCCCAAAGCAAAAACTAAAATAAAAGGGCTGAAAAAAATACAGACATATAGGCAGATAAACAGACACACACACAAACATCTTGCCTTATATATATATATATATATATATATATATATATATATATATATATATATATTCGATTTTCTGCACTATTTTAAAAACTGCAACCTTGAAACTTCTGAATATCGTTTCTTATGTCTTTCTCTATGAGTGTATCAAATTTGATTAAAATCGGACCACTCCTTCTATAACCCGATTTTTTTCGATTTTCGATGTTTATCGGGGGGTACCTCGACACAAAACCTAGCTACGAACATTTGCAGACGGTTATAGTACAATTGTGTAAATTTTCAAGAAAATCGGTTCAGCCGTTTCGGAGTCTATAGGTAACGGACGGACACACACACACACACACACACGCAGATACACACACACACACAAAGTTTTATTTATAAATAAGTTTACATGAAAACAATACTCTTAAGGAGAGAGGACAATAAAAGAACAAGAATTGTGAAGACATAATATATTGACATTGAATTTAAATTTTTGGAGGTCAAAGTTGAGTGGAAAGCCTTAAAGCGTTTGAAGGTTTTATAGCAAAAAGTGCGATAGAAAAAACTTTTAACATAGAAATTACGGTTATATCTTACCATTTCAGTTGTAAAATAATGAGACCTAGCTGCCAAAATTGTGCTGCACTTAAATTCGTAAAGTCTAATTATCAAAGAAGAAATTTAATCAGGACAATTATTCTAAAAATATTTCTAGAAAAGGCAAAGCGAAGCTACATTCCAGAATTTATTCACAAACTTTCTATTACTATGTGACATAGTTAAAAAAATAACAATGAAAAGAAATTTGTCGAAAAGACTACGTGTTGTTATGAAAAGGTGGATACGTTACACAGAAAAAGTGTACCGCGGTATTATTCAACAAAATATCCGGTGCTAAACGGGTATCCACGGAACAGTAGAATAGTTACAATGATAGAGAAGACGTAACCTACAGCACAGAGAGGAAGGATTTAGATCGCAATAGTCACCGACGTAATCAGTCCGAATATTACTCAAATAACAATCGAATATTAAGACTCGAATGCTACTATTCTTTACTTAAATAGACCATTTAAGACATGAGACATGCCGTCATTGAGAGTGCTGCAGGGGTGTCAGCCACTCTACAACACTAAGGGAAGTTATTTGGTGTTGTTTTTTCTTCCTTTCTTTTGACTTTCCTTTGGCTCCTTTTCTTTTTCATTCCTTTTTTATACACCTCATGTTTTTTAATCTTCTTTATATTATTTTTCTTTGTTTTTAGAATTGTTTTATGCATGATGGCCGAATGAATAGCGATTCAGAATGAAAAATCAGAAAGCGGAGTTCATATTTCATTCGAGCTCATTGAATTCACTTTGCCTCAATACACTTAAGAAAGGTATTAATCTAGCATGCGTCTTCCAACTATAGGTTAAATAGTAGCAAAAATCATTCACATACAAAGATAGCAGATGTCACCAAACTTCATATAAATGTAAAAAATATCTGGAAACAACAGCAAAAACAAAAACCATGAAGAGTGAAACATCGGAATAATACCGTTATGAAACGTAACTGAAAAATACTGTTCATTTAAGTGATAAGCTACATTAACCATAATTCTTATACTCGGTATTTTTTTAATAAAATCTTTATATCTTGTATTTAATGCATGTGTAGCCGGCCATAAACAACAAAATTTCCTATTCAATCTATTTGTTCATCATTTTCCGAATTAGTATTGTCATTATTAAGCTTTCATCACTTTCCCAATTACGTAATACCTCTTCCCTGCGATTTTTATACAAATATTTTCATGATAGTTGTTCTGGTAAACTTTCCTATCTGATACCAAATCTTTAAGATTCTAATTAAATTCCTTGAATTCACTTGCGCACAAATACCCTTGAGAAAGGTATTAATCCGTCTCTTCTCTCCAGTTATGGGTTAAATAATAGGACAGTTTGGGTTCTATAGCCTTGGCTGGCAACCAGATACAGCAGAAAGTAATGGCAACCAACTGCGAGATAATCTTCTGCCCAGTCAGTCATGTCTCTTTGGAGATATGATCGCCCACAGCGTATTTCACGTATGGCACTTAACTGGCTGACTGAATATAATAGTTGGAAACATGATTAAAATTTCTACTGAGCATAAAGTTGGGGACCGGTTTTCTATTGTTATTAAATAAAAATCTGATCCCCCACTAATTACCACTTAATAATATCATCTACCTTTAGCTATGAGTCAAATAAGAGGACAAATTGGGTTATATAGCCTTGGCTGGCAACCAGTCTACCGCAGAAAGCAACGGCAACATACTGTGGGATAATCATCTGCCCAGTCAGTCATGTCTCTTTCGAGATATGATCGCCCAAGCGTGTATCCCCTATGGCACTTAACTGACTGACTAGTTTGGTGGCATAGCCTCATCATTTCACAGATGAATAGGTTAGATGTTACAGTAAATTCTAGAGTAAAGTTTATTTTCTTGCAATTTTCGTTCATGGTAATTTTTATAGGCTCCGTGCTTCCACCCAACTTTTTTCTTCAAAATTTTAAATGCACTGTCAGTCGTTAGGCAGTGTCTTTTTGATAACACTTCTATTATTCACGATTCTTAATAATATTTCTGCTTTTTTTTTATAATTGTATACGCAAGAACTCTTTGAAATTTTTATTAATTTACTCCCTTCTATGGGATGAAGTTATTAGAACTATTAAGTAGAGAAAAAATTATTTATTATTATTATTGATTCGCGTTCTACAGCTTATCAAGATTTTGCATGTAATTTGAGACCAGAAAATATTATTAGATTTTAAGAATTTTCTTTTTTTGCCTAATAATTATATTTTAGTCGTACCAATTAACTTGTATCTGGAGGTAAAAACGGGATTCATAACTTTTTAAAGTGTATTTGCACATAAGTTAATATAACTAACCCAACAGGTATTGGGACTCGAACCTTCGATTAACAATTCAGAACCATTATACATTACACCAACACCACACCCAAGCTTACATTGCCGAGTTGTCGCTAGCGGTCTCATATCGGCGATATAGTGACCAGATTTAATATTACTTAATTACGTTGATCGCACGCTGTTTCAAAGCGATATGGACGTCAGCAAGTACAATAAAAGAACAGGCATTAAAAAGACAAAAGATAACGAATGACATTGCATATAAATTAGCTGGAAAGCAACAAACCGGAAGAGAAATCCACAAGCAAAATGTGCCATAAAAGAAACTGTTAGTATAGAACTTACGGTTACATCTAACTATTTTAACTGTAAAATGATGAGTCATGACAGCCAATCTAGTAGTGTGCTTGTAAGTGTCTTACTATCATTCGCAAATACACGCTTGCTTTCATCCATGGGACACGTCACGTTAGCAGACAGGGATTTGTTAATCTTGGCCCATCATCATGTGTGCACGTGTAAAGCCATTTTTCACGAGCTTTCAATCCGGAGCAAGAGGTGACTATTTATTTAAGCAAGGCACTCACGTGTTGAATCTCCAATGGGGCGGAAGCTATCAATGTAATTTATGTAACAACTGCACTGGGAATAAATAAATCATTTTCCTGTCACTGTTTCACCTCCGTCAATCATAGCTGCAAATGCTCCAATTATTACGAGTATAATTGTGATCTTTTTAAACTTCCAAAGCTATGCGAGTTTAAACTTCAATTGGTTACTATCGCATCTTCCATTTTATTTTTTAATTTTTTATTTTTAATCATTTCACTCCAAGTAATAGGTATAATTGTAGTTCTTAGTCTCAGCCATAATACCATTTACTCAGAGGACTTATTTAGCCTTCAAAATTCAGTTTTCGACGAAAGTCACTTATTTGATATCGACACCGGAAATCAAAATTTGACTTACATCCACTCATTTTTCTTTCAGTCTAACTGGAAACAACTATTGCTTTTTAGTCTTTCGTGCCAACGTCCAAAGAGTCTGAGCTCCAGGATCATGGATTAGATTTAAAGCATTCCTTACACCCGAGCAACGCCGAGCTATACTGCTAGTTTGTTTTAAATGTAATAACAGTAAATAAATAGTAAAATCAACAATCAGCAATAGTTCTCGACTTGGAAACTTTTTGCTGATGTGCAAGGGGCTACATAAGAGTGTTAAAGTTTCAGGTAGGAGGAGAATGAAGAGAAAGACGAACCAGCTACAGGGGGTGTCAGAGAAAGGGCAAGAGAAGGATGGGAACAGAGGTGTGAAGACAGTTGCAATGGTAGAGAGAAAGGAAAAGAACCATATATACGGGATGATGTAAAAAGGAGTGGAGTCAAATGAATAAGAGATGGGAATTGACATTGCATTTAAATTCATGGAAGTTGTAGCCGTCGGGAACGCATGTATATGGAAGGGAGTTCCACAGGTGGGAAGTGCGAGGAAAGAAGCTGATAGAGTAGAATTGTCGCCTTCATTTGGTTGATTTAACTGTAAAGGGGCGGGATCTTGTTGCCAGTCTGGTTGCACGAGGAAATTCTTGTGGAGTGGGCACCAGTGACCTAAATTCGTCACTTTTTCCTGATATAAAAAAAGACAATAATTGATCCATTTTTTACTGTTTTTTCTTCAACTAATATCCTAAGACTTGTGTGTCCACGTTTCTTTTCTGTTATTATTTTTATTATTGTTATTATTTGCGCGCAAAATGTTTTTGATTCTTCTCCTTCTTCGTAGTTAATAAAGTGTTTTTGCCAGAATTTGACGCTCACCAAAATTTATTTCCTTTTCGTTTTCTTTTATTATCGTATGGAATTTTCGCTTTTTTTTTGTTTTTGTTGTGTGTATTTTGTTTTTTTTTTCTTTTTATTGTTGGAAATTGAGACAATCAGAAGAGAATTGAATTTTGCCGCCCTGAAGAACTATATAAGAGAACAGATGCTCGAAATAGTTTTCTAAGGTAGCAACGTTATTGAAGCTTGCTGAAAAGGAAAACAAAAAATGATAGACGATAACATCCCTCATCCACACGACTTACACCGTGGGGATAAAACATCAAGCAGAAGCACTGAAGCTACAAACGAATTATCACACACACACACACACACACACACACACACACACACACACACATATATATATATATATATGTATGTATGTATGTATGTATGTATGTATGCATGTATACGGAAATTAACGAAGATTAACAAAATTGATTATAAACAACCGACAATTTGAAATTATTTTTTTAACATTATTTTGATCGATACTCGTATTTAAGTAGATATTCTGTTTATAATCAAACAGTATTATATATTTATTTCTACCGGCCTGATTTTTTACGATAAATAATGTTCAAACAAATCATTTCAAATTGTCGGTTGTTTATAACAATTTTGTTAATCTTCGTTAATTTCCGTAACATGTTTACATATGTTGACATTACGATACATTTCAGAGCAGATATGGTTATTACGATGAATCAAAAATTGTGTTATAGGCTTAATTTGACTTCGTTTTGACTGATCGTCATTCGTGGTCGAGAGGTCTAAGACACGCCAGATTACTTGGTGGCTTACCCTATTTGGATAGGGGTCGCAGGTTCAAATAACAAAACAAAAATTTATCTTAAATAATCAGGCCGGTAGATATAAATATATAATACTCTTTGATTATAAACAGAATATCAACTTAAATACGAGCATCGATCGAAGATAATGTTCAAACAAATCATTTCCATGTATATATAATATTTATTTGAAATTTATAGCATAAGTATGTTATATCATCACTACAATGTAGGTATTTTGTTTCAGTTCTTCTTGTGTCTTGTCAAGTGATGGTGTTATTGATTGATGGTAAAAAATCAAGATCATCACTTGAAAAGACACAAGAAGAGTTGAAACAAAATAACTACTTTGTAGTGATGTTCTAAAATACTCATGTTATACATCTTAAATAAATATTATTTGGTCTACACCGGATTGAACACTTTTAAAGTATAGTGTTTTCTTTATTTTGGATATCAGAATTTTATTCTATACATACAAACCTATGCTCGATAATATATATATATATATATACACACACAAGGGTCATTCAATAAATAAGGTGAATTTTTCGGTATAAGGATTCTAATACAGATAGAAGCTTACTTTTTTTCCTTTACTTCTTTTTCAAAGAGATTTAATTTTTTTTGTAGATCGTATTATATATATATATATATATATATATATATATATATATATATATATATATATATCACGTGTTCTGTACCTCATTAAAGTCATAGGGACAACAGAGTAGAAGTAATGTGCCTTGGGCAAAGTAGCCTGGTGGAGTCCAATCATCTTCAGTCTGGTTTGAATTCAGAATTTTCCTTCTTCTACATCGGTTATGAAATGGAAAAAAAAAAACGTAAGAAAGCTTGAAAAAGTAATAAAAGTGTTAATTAAGTTTTTCCTCCTCGGTCATATTTAACGAAATATTTTAACAAGCGCAAGCAAAAAAGTTTCCAAGTCGAGAACTATTGCAGATTGTTGATTTTACTATTTATTTACTGTTATTACATTTAAAACAAACTAGCAGTATAGCCCGGCATTGCTCGGGTGTAATGAAAGCTTTGAAACTAATCCATGGTCCTGGATCTCAGACTCTTTGGACGTTGGCACGAAAGACTAAAAAGCAATAGTTGTTTCCAGTTAGACTGAAAGAAAAATGAGTGGATGTAAGTCAAATTTTGATTTCCGGTGTCGATATCAAATAAGTGATTTTCGTCGAAAACTGAATTTTGAAGGCTAAATAAGTCCTCTGAGTAAATGGTATTATGGCTGAGACTAAGAACTACTATTATACCTACTTAGAGCCAAACCCAAAGCAAAAACTAAAAGAAAATGACTGAAAAAATACAGGCATACAGGCAGAAAAACAGACACACACACAAACATCTTGCCTTATATATATATATATATATATATTCAATTTTCTGCACTATTGTAAGAAATGCAACCTTGAAACTTCTGGTTATCGTTTCTTATGTCTTTGTCTATGAGTGTATCAAATTTGATTAAAATCGGACCACTCCTTCTATAACCCGATATTTTCGATTATCGATTTTCGATATTTATCAGGGGTATCTCGACACAAAACCTAGCTAAGAACACTCGCAGACGGTTATAGTACAATTGTGTAAATTTTCAAGAAAATCGGTTCAGCCGTTTCGGAGTCTATAGGTAACGGACACACACATACACACATACATAGAGAGAGAGAGAGAGAGAGAGAGAGAGACAGTTCCATTTATAAATAAGTTTAGATGTATTTACTGTTATTACATTTAAAACAAACATGGAATCACTAGAGTTTGATTATTCATTAAAAAAAATTCCTCCATCAAACTTACATGATTATAAAATCAAGGTTATTGAAAAAATAGAACATTTCGTAAAAAAATAAGTTGGTATGTATTTTAGTTTCTTAACAATAGTAAAAATAAAATAACTGCGGATTTTCGTCAACAAAACCGAAATATCACATTGATATCGAAAATGATTTAATAAATATGGTAGATAGAACAAAAACAAGAAAACCAGGTATGAATTTGCAAGATATACTAGATTAGCAACTAGGTCCCACCCTTTTACAGTGAAACAGATAAGATGTAACCGCAATTTCTACTTCAATAGTTTCTTTTCTCGCACTTCCCGCCTGTGGAATTCACTTCCATACACTTGCTACCCCGACAGCTACAATCTCCAGGAGTTTAAATGTAAGGTCAAAAGACACCTACTAATAATACACTAACTCGCATCCATTCTCTCAAACACTCTTCCCATCTACCCAACCCTCATCCTCGGTATCCTTACCCGTCTATCACCCACCTTCTGACATTTCCTATATCTAACCACTCTTTCTCATCAGTTTCCCTTATGTAACCCCCTGCGCAATAGTGTCAGTGGAATGCCTTGCTTGGGGTGAAATGACTAAAAAAAAAAAAAAACAACAGTAAATGAAATAAAATCAATATAAAAATAAAATAAATGAACTATTCAAATAAATAAATCAAGAACAATCTATAAAAATAGGAACTTGAAATTATAACAAATTAATCGAAAAAGAAATAAATAGCTTTTGTAAATCTAATAACGAATCAGAAAATATCATAAATAAACAAGCAAAAAAAAGAAACTAAACTAAAATTCTTCTTCTTCTATGTGCCCTGTGCTTTCAGGACGTAGCCGATCATGGTTCTCCACGTCTCCCCATCCCTGGTGGCTCTTAGTATGCTTCCTACTGTTACACCTTGCAACACCGTTCCGTCATCCACCTGATTAGGCCCCTCAAATATGTTATCCGCTGCCTTCCTCTGTCTCTCTTTCCTTCTATCTGGCCAGTCAGTATCAGGTTTTCCAAGCTCTCCTTCCTTATTGCATATCCCAGGAACTTCAGTTGCCTCTTCCTGATGCTCAGAATTAATTTTCTTTTGGTTGCCATTCTTTCCAACACCTCATCATTGCTCACATGCTCGGTCCATGATATCTCCAGCAGCCTTATGTAGAATCATATTTCCGCTGCTTTACGTTTTTTCCTCATCTTCGATGATATTGTCCAGCATTCACTGCCGTATTGAAGAACTGACATCACATAGCAATCTAGCATTCTTTTCTTTGTTTCTAATGAAATTTTCTTGTGTCTTAATACTTTACTCAGCTTCTGGAACGCGTCCTTTGCCATGCCAATTCGCTTTCGGATCTCTGTGTCGCACTTTCCATCTCCTGTTAGAACACTTCCTAGGTATTCAAATTTTTGTACTTGCTTGATTCTAGTAGCAGAATTAAAAAATAATGAAAATAGAAATATTTATTAACTTAAATTATCATAAGGACAATATATTAAAGAAAACTTCATGTAAGCATTTAAATCCCACAAAACGTAATATAAGAAAAATATGCAAACAAATAGTAGAAAGATTGGTAGGAAATTAAGAAAAAGATTAGATAGAAACAAATGAAAAAATACAAAAGAAACTATCAATTGGTTCTACAATATTACAAAGAAAAACAATTGCTCTTTCATGCGAGTAGATATGAAAGAATTTTGTCCAACTATTATTAAGTGTAAAATTAGCAAAACAATCCCTAAAAATTCTAAAGAAAGAATTATACTTAATAAATCATTGCAGAAAATCATTATTTAATACAATCATAAAATATGCATAAAAAGGTACATTAATAACAATAAGAACAATTCCAATAATGAGAACATTGATGTGAAAAAGGGTAGTTATGATGGCACCGTTTTTGTGGACTTACAGGTAAATATATTATAATTTATCAAATACTATTAATAAAATGATATAGTTTTGTATAGAGATAACGCTCTAATAATTGTAAGAAATCCTAACGGTAGAAAGGAAAAAAATATAAGAAAACGTGTCATAGAAATATTTAAATAAACAGGATTTAAAATAGACATAAAATCTAGCCTAACAATAATAAAATATAAATGTTAATCTTATATATATAAACAAAATTTCAAAACATCAACCTAATATATTGAAGCATATACCAATATGTATTAATAAAAGAATTTCAACTAATTTTAGTAATATAAAAATATTGAATGAAAATAAGAAAAGATATGAATCAGCAGTAAAAATAAGTGGCTTGTCAAATAAATTACTTGAGTTAGAATAATATGTACAAAAACAAAATAAAAAATGAATATAATTTGTTTTAACCCAGCCGAATGAATGCGAGCTATATAAACAATACTTCCGGACAAACAGTGGCAGTTGCAATTATTTTTTGAAAGGTCATTATTGTTGTTAGTAGTAGGATAACTGATATTGTTTAGGTGTGCCAAGTATCATATGATCATGTTGAGAAATATATTTATCTCTGTTCTTAACGTAACTATAACTGACTTTAACATTTTTTTTATTTCTTTTTAGTGTGAGTGAATAAAAGAAATGTTTGTGAATTAAATTTAGGAAGAATTTCCCAATTTTTGTTTGTAAATTACGGCTGAAGGGTGTGTTAAACCTAATAATATTACTTACTACTGTGTAGTTTTCGCTTATTTCCGCCTACTTTGTTTTTAACAGAATATTCTAAACTAGTTTTAAGTTGACTTTCTTCTATATTACTAGCAGTATAGCCTGGCGTTGCTCGGGTAAAATGAAGGCTTTAAAACTAATCCATGGTTCTGGAGCCCAGACTCTTTAGACGTTGGCACGAAAGACTAAGGAAGCAATAGCTGTTTCCAGTTAAAGTGAAACCGGAGACTGAAAGAAAAATGAATGGATGTAAGTCAAAACTTGATTTCCTGGTATCGATATCAAATAAGTTTTTTCGTCGTAAACTGAATTTTGAAGGCTAAATAAGTCCTGTAAGTAAATGGTATCATGGCTGAACCTAAGAACTACAATTATACCTACTAGGAGTCAAACCCGAAGCAAAAACTAAAATAAAAGGGCTGAAAAAAATATAGACATACAGGCAGATAAACAGACACGCACAAACATCTTGCCTTTTATATATATATTATCGATTTTCTGCACTATTTGAGGAACGGCAACCTTGAAACTTCTGCATATCGTTTCTTATGTCTTTGTCTAAGAGTGTATCAAATTTGATTAAAATCGGACCACTCCTTCTATAATCCGATTTTTTCGATTATCGAGTTTCGATATTTATCAGGAGTACCTCGACACAAAACCTAGCTAAGAACACTCGCAGACGCTTATAGTACAATTGTGTAAATTTTCAAGAAAATCGGTTCAGCCGTTTCGGAGTCTATAGGTAACGGACACACACACAGACACACACAGAGACAAAGTTCCATTTATAAATAAGTTTAGATTTATGTATTTAATTTTAAAATTGTCAAAAATTATCTGATTGTTAGAATTGGTACTTAAACAGAATTGGATTGATTTATGTAGATTGTCGATAATTCTATGAGGGTGATTTAATTCCCTATTGATTTATTTCTGATTATGTGAGTCCTTATATGCTCCGGCTTACGGCCATATCACGTTGAATACACCGGTTCTCGCTCGATCACCGATGTTAAGCAACGTTGAACCAGATCAGAACTTAGATGGGTGACCGCTTGGGAATACCAGGTGCTATGAGCGTTTCGTGACGGATGTGCGCTGTGGTGCAGTGGATATCGGCTCGGAAAGAGAAATCGTTGAGCCGAGTTCGAATTCCAGTTGAATACCCTGCATTCACTTAAGCACTGGCACCCTTTGGAAAGGTATTAATCCGTCCCTTCCCTCCAGATATGGGTTAAATAACTGAGGTCTGTTGTTTATACGATTTCTGGCAGGCTTCTGCATCGATTGTTTGTTATCAGCATTTCCAAAAAGTGCAGATGGTTCTACACAAGCCTTCACCACTTTAAACAATTCTTTGTGTGGTATTCTAACTGATTTTAGACACTCCCACGTAATATATATATATATATATATATATAATGAAAATAAGTTGGATGTTTTATATATCCATTAGTAATAGTTTATTTCGCGAAGCTCGTACAGACCGCTCATCAGACCAAAATCATGCAACAATGAATGGGTTGAATTTATTCAAACAAAAAGGATTATGGAAAAAATATTCGTGAAAAAAAGACGCACACATAGGGAGAGAGGTTAAATAATGGTGAGGAGGTTTAGATTTACAGTGTTATTTATAATTAGCGTCTGTATTTTATTCCAGACGATAAGATGGCCTTGGCCTAGATTTATAGTGAAAGTTGGTACTGAGGTCTGGATACATGGGCTTGAACATTTAGTTGATCATTTTCAAATACATGACAGTGAATTTAGGTGTCGTATATTACCTAGGGATGTGCGTTGTGGTACAGTGGATATCGGCTCGGAACGAGAAACCGGGGAGCCGAGTTCGAATTCTCGTTGAATCCATTGTATTCACTTACGCGCAAATACCCTTAGGAAAGGTATTAATCCGTCTCTTCCTTCCAGTTATGGGTTAAATAACAGGACAGATTGGGTTCTATAGCCTTGGTCGGCAACCAGTCTACCGCAGAAAGCAATGGCAACCTACTGCGGAATAATGTTCTGCCCATCAGTCATGTCTCTTTCGAGACATGATCGCCCAAGCGTGTCACATTAACTGACTGATATTACCTAGAAGAAGTGAATTGTAAGCTTATTCTGTTAATCATAACGGTAATAATTAGATCTTCATTTTGTACATCTAATTTTCTGTCGTACAAAGAGTTCGTCTCTTTAACAGAGCAGATTCATGCTGACTTCGAAGTTTCGTGAGGACACCGTTATAATGTCTCACTCGTCAGAGGTGTTTGAATTTAGATTCCAGTTTTTTATTGTTTGTATAGAATATGGTGTGATTTTGTGGGAGTTGTCTTGTTTGTGATTGTTTTTTTTTTTTTGTTTATGATTGGTTGATTTTTCTTTTTCTTTATTTATATGTCCTTTGCGTAGTTGTTTGGTTTATTTTTATTTTAGTGTATGCATGCATGGATGTTTGTTTAATTAGGTTGGGCTCTTTTGTTATTGGCTTGACATTTTCCTGAATATGTTGATACAAAAATCCACCCTGGAACAAGAATATAAAAACAAAAATGGGGAAAATATTTTTCGACATCATAGAAATATACTTCCCCAAACGCAACAAACTAAAAACACAATCAAAATCAGCATGGAAAATGTGGCAAAAATGATAACCAAACACAACAAGAAAATACTTAATAAAACCAATAACAACAAAATAAACCAACAAGGCAATACAAACAAATGTAGCTTCTGAATGAAGGAAGGACAACTGTCGACTTAACAATAAATGCATTACCAACAACATAATATACAAAGCTACCGTGATAAAAAGAAATAACTTTAATACAGTCGAAAAGATTTATATAGGAGCAACAGAACCATGGTTTAAAGAAAAGTTCCAATTATCAGAAAACACCATGCAACACAGAAAAAACAAAAACAACATTATCAAAATATATATCGAACCACAAATTAAAAAACATTACCAACAAAATTAAATGGGAAATAGTAAAAAGGATACCACCACACAGTTAGTAATAGTAAAAGTTATGACGACGCTACGACACTCTCAGCTCTCTGCCTTCGGGTAGAGGGCGCTCTCTGCTTCCGAGCAGAGAGCACAAACCCAGTCGTGGTTCCGCCGAAGGGTAGAACCACGACTGGGGAAAAATAGACAGACATTTTTTTGGCCCGGCTATATGGCTGGAAATACCCACTATAAAATGACTATTTGTCACATCTGGCCTTGCGTGGGAAGGCTAGTAAATACAGTAAAAGTCATAAATTATGCCTGAAAGAGAAACTCGCAATAATCAGTTTTAAAAACCAAAGTGAAATATTAAAACAACAACAACAACAACAACAACAACAAAAAAGGTGAAAATCGGAAAATGCAGACATGCGAATAAATACCTACTTTGCTACACTAACAACAATAAATAGCAACTAAATGAAACAAAAAGATTACAAACAAAAAATAAAAACAAAAATTAAAAACTAAAAATATAAATACAAATGCGAAAACACGTTAATAAACAGAAAATACCAAGCAAAAACAGAGCATAGAAATAATATAAATAGGAAAAATAAAAATACAAACACACAGTCACGACAAAAACAAAAAAATAACACAACAATTAACAAAATATAATAATAAAATAAAAATAAAATAAATAAATAAAAATAAAAACAAAATAAAAAACACACGTAAAGCCAACAACAAATACAATAACATCCAACCATAACACGGAAAAATAAAGAGCCACGCTTCAAAACATATCAACAAATTAAGACAAATGTCAAACCAATAAAACAGATGTCAATATTACAAAAGAGCTCAACCGAATTAAACACCCATCCACGCATACACAAAACACAGAAATAAACCAACCAATAGCACAATAGAAATAAACATAAAAATAATGATAAAAAGAAAAATCAAACAGGCATAAACAAAAAGAAAAAAGAATAACCAGACAATCACATACAGGACTACTCTCACAAAATCACACCATAATATATATAAACAAGAAAAAACCGTGATCTAACAGCAAACAGTCCTGATGAGTGATACAACATCATAACGGTATTCACACGAAATTTCGAAGTCGGTATGAATCTGCTCTATTAAAGAGATACACCCTTTGTACCTATCAACGCTCTATCTACACCCGATATCGAGCACATTACGAAAAAAGACTTGCATACCAAAATACATATTATCAGTAAAATGATTTAAAAGCAACAACTTTTGCACTAAACATTATCACAATTAAACAATATATGTATATATTAAACAATATATATATATATATTAAACAATATATATATATATATATATATATATATATATATATATTAAACATTATCACAGTTAAGCAATATCTATATAAGAAAAATTAAGGCAGACACGTTATTCATGGTAAATCGGAGATTTGGGCCTAAATCAGGCGAACCATCATCAGCTTCCATATTTATTGTACAGAAGATTTTACACGAAACATTTTCGTGTAAAATCTTCTGTATAAATAAAGACGGAAGCTGGTGATGGTTCGCCAGATTTAGGCCCATACTTCCGATTTACCATGAAATAACGTGCATGTCTTAATTTTTTCTTATATTTGTTTTATGTATACATATATATTTAGAGCTCTCTTAGAGAGCTACCTACCATTTTATGTACAGGACACTCCTTTGGATTCTTCTATATCTACACCGCATGCTTATATATATATATATATATATATATATATATATATATATATATATATATATATAATAAGCAATATATATATATATATATATATATATACACAACACGATGATATTTATACATTCTTCAGTATTGAACGACATAATTATTGCCAAAAAATAAAATGAGGCGTTGTTAAAGAGTAAACATGCAACAATAACTTTTATAGCTGGTAGTAAAGTTTAATAACTAGTAGTAAAGAGAATGAACTGAGCCGAAGCTGCCTCGCTATTGCCTGTTATTTAATCCATAACTGGAAGGAAGAGCCGTATTAATACCTTTCCCAAGGGTATTTGCGCGTAAGTGAATGTAATGAATTCAACTGGAATTCGAACTCGGCTTCTCAATTTCTCGTTCTGAGCCGATATCCAATGCACTACAACGCACATTCTCATAGACATACTAAATATAAAATCCAAAGGATTACACACATCTTTTTGTTGATAGTGTACAAGGAGTATGAAGCATTCAGAAGATATTCGTGTTGATCTGAGTTCGATCTGAACCGACAGCCCTATTCAGTTCCCTTTGTTTTGTACGAAGGCAAAGTTAGTAACTAATTTGGAAGGAGACATTTTTCACAAGAATGTTATGGTAGCTCATTTTAACTGTTAGTGTCTATTTTGTTTTCCTCTTTTTAAAAAAAGTTTGACACATGCGTAGCTTGGCCAGGTGCTGTCTTGTGCTCTCGCCAAAGTAAAGAAGAAGAAAATTAACGGAAAACAAAAATTAACGTTAAAATTTAGAGTAATATTTAGCAGCGGGTAAAAAACAAGACAGTCTTTTTGACTTTACGCCTACTAAACAAATATAAAATAAAACATTCGTAGAAGATTAAAATTAAAAAAAAAAAAAGGAAAAATGCAAAAAAAGTTTGATTTTCCTCACCTGGGTTGATGACTTTCTTTAAGTTCAAAATCACAGATATAGGGATCTAATTTTTATTTTCGAAGCGAGAGGTTGTGTCATCTGGCCGACTATTTTCAAATCGCGGAAATATACCAGGACTTCACCAATAGCAAATGCACGTGCAAATTACAACTTCTGCGCAATACTAATAAACACATCAGTTACGTCACTTTTTTTTTCCTCACACTGACTTTCATTCTTCTTCTCTCTTTCCTTCTCTATCTTTCTTGTTGTATCTCTTTTTCTCTTTATCCTCTTCTATTTCGGTTTCTTCTATTCTCCCCCCCACTCTCTCTCTATTTTTCTTTCACCTTCTCACTATCTCTTTTCCTTCCGTCTCTTTCTGATAATTTCTTCTTCTCTCCATCTCTTTCCTTCCTCGGCGGTTCTCAGTTTTGCCTGCCGCTATCCCTTCTTAAGACTCTGTTTATTTCTCTTTCACTTCTCTCTTTCTCATTTTCTCTTTTCCTTTCTCTTTTTTCCTCTCCTCATTCTCTCTCTCTCTCTCTCTCTCTTTAATTAAATTCATCTCTTTCTCTATCATCCATTCTCACTTTCTATTTTCCGTCTCTTTATAGACGAATTTGGGTACCTCGGTGTGGTGTAATAGTTAGTAAGCTTGTCTTGCTAGAAGTAGTGAGTTCAATCTTCAATGAGTACCCCATACTTTCGGCCTTGTGCCACATTTAAGCAGCGCTTAGAAAATCGACTCCCTCTAGACAAATTCCGACCTGGTCAGGGAAACACTATCATTTTCTTATCCGTTTCTTTATTATCTTGCTATTCACCCTCTGTGTCTCTCTTCTAATATTTTGCCTTTCCCTATCACCTTTTACTTCTGCTTACGGTATATCATGTTGAATACACCGGTTCTCGTTCAATCACCGAAGTTAAGCAACGTTGAGCCTGGTCAGTACTTACATGGGTGACCGCTTGGGAATACCAGGCGCTGTAATGTGTGAGGTGGAATCGGTGAGCCACGTTCGAATTCCAGTTGAGTACCCTGCATTCACTTAAGCACTGGTACCCTTGGGAAAGGTATTAATCCGTCACTTCCCTCCAGTTATGGGTTAAATAACAGGATGGGGCTTGGAGGCAACCCATCTAGTGTTGGTGTCACAATAAAAAAAAACCTTCGTAGCCCTAGCGAAGCATCAATTATTTAGCTATTTGACAAGATGATGAATTTCGCTACAAACTGCGCCAGGGTTCCAAATGCACAGGGAATACTGGAAGGGGTGTAGTGAGTTCTATCTCGGCCAATGGCTGCAAGACGACGACTTAACTTCTGCTGCTGTATGATTTTTTTTTCCGAAATATATCAAATTCCATACTCTTTTCTCTTTTATTTTTCGTTATTCACTCACACTTCTTTCCTGGTATTACCTTTCATGGTCTCTTTATATCCTCTTTGGGCACCTCGACGTTGTGTAATGGTTAGCAAGATCGTTTCGCTAGAACCTATAACAACGGAGTAGTGAGCTCGATTCTCACCGGCTACCTCATACTTTCGGCCTTGTGCTACATCTAAGCGGCACTTAGAAAATCATCTATTTATGTCCTCTTTCGGAGAGACACACTTTCACTCAATCTCTTTCTTTGTTTCACATCACACGACATCGACGATAAATACAGTGGAACTTCTACTTACGAAATTAATTCATTCTGGAAGTCGTTTCGTAACGTGAGATTTTCGTAAGTAGAGACGCTTTTTACTCTATCAATGCCCTACTCGGTTCCAAACCTCCACCTCGAACACCTCAAAATCTCGTGAGGCAACAGCATCCTGTCACAGCTTTCTCCAAGCCGCATTAAGGGTACGTCTGGTCACCTCCTGCCAAGCCATGTCGATTATCTTGAGGCAAACAACAATATCAAAGTGCTGCTTCCAAAACTCACGAAGGATAATCTGGGTGTTTTCAGTGATGTCGAAACACCTCTTGAACAGGTGTTTCATGTAGAGATTCTTGAAGTTCGAAATGACTTGTTGATCCATGGACTGGAGGATAAAGGTGGTGTTAGGTGGGAGGTGCAGCACCTTAATAAATGATAACTCCTCAAGGAGATCATCTCCGAGGCAGGACGAGTGGCCAGGGGCATTATCGAGAATGGGGAGGCACTTGAGGAAGCAATGAGGCAGACTCTGGGAGCTGCGAGTAGCAGCGAGTATTTTGAAATTTCGCCTTTCCGTATCCTGAAATTTCTTTCTTAACAAGAGGCAATATTTTTCCGAAGAGGCGTTTCGTAACCTGAAAGTTTCACAAACAAATCATATCTATCTATCTATCTATCTATCTATCTATCTATCTATCTATCTATCTATCTATCTATCTCAGTCTATTCATCTGTCTCAGTCTATTCATATCTATCTATCTATCTATCTATCTATCTATCTATCTATCTATCTCAGTCTATTCACATCTATCTATCTATCTATCTATCTATCTATCTATCTATCTATCTATCTCAGTCTATTCATCTATCTATCTATCTATCTATCTATCTATCTATCTATCTATCTCAGTCTATTCATATCTATCTATCTATCTATCTATCTATCTATCTCAGTCTATTCATATCTATCTATCTATCTATCTATCTATCTCAGTCTATTCATATCTATCTATCTATCTATCTCAGTCTATTCATATCTATCTATCTATCTATCTATCTATCTCAGTCTATTCATATCTATCTATCTATCTATCTATCTATCTATCTATCTATCTCAGTCTATTCATATCTATCTATCTATCTATCTATC